>PNEQ01014316.1:0-19502 GCA_003012365.1 Medauroidea extradentata
CCAGAATGATACAGCATGAAAAAGTAATATTCTAGACAAGATGATGACCACCATTAGAATGATATATCAAAATAATAAGAATATTCCAGTCATTTAAATCTAGAATACAAGATGGCGACTGCCATGACGAATGTTCTAGACCAATTCCCAGAAGGAATGATAGAGCATGACCTTCCAGAAGACAAGATGGCCGCGTCGGAAAAATGGCGGCTCCCTGTGTCAGCCTCGAGCTGACTCACGAAATTGAGTCAGTTTGCCGCTTTAAGCAGCCGGAGGGTCAAGGTCGATTTTGGGTCAATGACTCGGTGGTTGGAGGGAAATTTGGGAAATTTTGAGGGAAAAAAGGGAAATTTTGAGTCAAAATGAGCAGATTTTGAGGGAAAAAGGGAAATTTTGAGGGAAAATCCAAGATGGCCGCCGAGGCACCGAGCACAGGCGACACGCGACACCAAAGTGCACCTACCAAACCTATCTACTGACTGAACCTATAATAATCCAATTTTTCTGCAGACAGCTACGTTATGTCCGACGTTTATCACCCAATCATACATGTTGCAAGAAACTATAGTGTTTTCAAGGGAATGTTTGTATCAAGTAATTTTCGCGATATACTATCGTTGGAAAAGATGGAATATCGCGTTACATGTCTGACATAACGTACATGTCTGCAGACAAATAACGAGCGTTACATATTACAATAGTAGGATTCTTATTGGCTTGGTAAAATAGGGTAACAGCTCCACGTACAGGTAAAAACCAGTGAAAGTTTGATAAGCTGAACGTACTTTGAAACCCAGCAAACAGTCAAATTTTCCCGCGATAAACCATCATCCCTAACCATCATCAGTGATAATACTGTGACTATATAATACCCACTTCAGTGGTGTAACACGTGCACTGTAAAAAAACTTCCAAAAACGTTTGGATGTTATTATCCCAGACGCAGTATGGGACAGTTACCATACTTCCTTCTTGTAAGTATGCAAACTTTTACAGTTGTCACAATACAAGTCTGGTAACTTTAGTGTACATTTGACTGTTTTATATAAAGGTTTAGGAGTGCTACCATAGATGTATGGGGAAACTATTATACCATACCTACTTTCTTAGCGCTCCTATACGCACGTCTGGTAAATTTACAAACTATTTTTTTAGAGTGTAGGGATTCCTATATTTATCGAAAAGATTTTCGCATCAGTTTGATTCAGTGTCTTATGCGCACGTCTGCAGCTCTGCTTCGTGGTAACTAATTGGGTATTTTTAACTGTTACGTACCGTTACGTTTGGCTGCAAATCACTTAGGTGTGGTAGATCGGAGTACCCGTATTCTGATTGCTACAGCCAAATGAAAATTATCTTTCTATAAATACACGCTGCCAGTAAAAATGAAGGAAAACTGCGTAGGTGCACGTAAGGTAGTGAAAGAAGTTAATGCAGAAATATTTTCGCTGAAACAAGGGTCCCTAGTCATGCGAAATTCAAGACCCACATTTACAGAATGTCTGGATCCGCTTTTATGCAAGATAATCAAGACTTCTCTCTCTTTCTCTCTTTAGGTATTTTCGACTTGAGGATCTCTTTCGTCTCTTTTAGCTCTTTTGCGTTCGACTGACCGGAAGTAAAATGGTGGCGGGTGTTCTATTGACGAGGTCAACATTCCTTCAGGTGAAAAAGAGCATGCCCTAAGTGTTATTGCTCTCGTGGAGGAGTTGAGGGGGGGGGGGGGGGGGGAAGGCAGGATAAGTAATCTTTGTTTATATCGAAGTGTTTGTTTTGGCAGTGATGTATAAAGCATCTTTACGTTTATATTGGTCATATGAACCCCAAGGAAATAAGCATTATCCTGATAGTAAAACAAGAGAGAAAAAATTATATATTGCACCAACATTCTGTTTTATTTAAACATATGAATATCTTTTAACCTTCAGCTGTAACCTTAGGCCTACATAATTTGAAGTTAATAAAGACATTGTGATTAATAAAGTAAGTTATCTCAAATTATGGAAAACGTTAGTTTATTGCAGATGTGAGAAAATGAAACTATTTTTATTCCTTGAACTAAGTGAATTGATTGTACTTTGTCTAAAGGAACAAAAACAAGCATAATGATCTTAGTATTATTTACTTAAATGACCATGACATATGGGAATAATGCTCTTAGCCTACACTATTCTGCCGTTTCAATAGTACGTTTATTGTTTAGATGCTGATTAGTAGCGAAAACCTATTCGATTGTGGACGAAGGAGCTAGAACTCTTTTTGACCAAGGTCGCATTGATCTCGCGACTCTCACAATTCCTGAGGTCAACAAGAGATGTCGAATCGAACAAATCTTTTGTCTCTGACAAGCCACGTGACCTTCATGACCGGCCGCATTCGACTGCGGGTGGGTATGTGCGGAGGACGAGAGTTGCGGCAGTGAATGTCTGATACTCCGGGTGTTCCGCGCGCTGCAGTTATGTTGCCTGCCCTGCGAGCCGAGGTCTGCCAGGTGTGGAATGTTGGCACACTTGGTCAGCAATGCCGTGGCAGGATCAAACACAAAAACAGGAAATATTCCAACGCATCCAATATTCTTATCCTGTCTCTCTGTTCCAGTATTCCCATGTGCCATTCGTAGAGCCGCAATTTGGTCGCGAAAATATTATTGCAACACTTTGTTTTAGTACTTTACATTCAATTCGGTAGCTTTGCTTCATGGTTATGGGCAGAGACAAAAAATTTCGCGAAAACATTTTTGCATCACTTTGTTTCAGTGCCTTACGTGCGCACCTGCGTCTCTATTTTGTGGCCAGTGATTGGATGCCGTAACATCCAGCGTGTGGAGGTTAAACCCGCAAATCACAGACGTGATGTGTGGCAGTTATCCGTGTACTGTTTGGCGCAGTCAAATGAATAACGACTCTGCACAAGAACACTTTTAAATAGCCATGATTAGAGACACTGGAAAATCGCGGGAATAGTTGACTATTTGCTTAGCTCCAACATGCTGTATATAACACTGAATGTTTCGTATCGACATTGGCTATGGTTTATTTGAAGCATCGTTTCTCTCTTCAAAAAACCCAGTTATATCGGTACAGCTTGAACACACAGCGTATGTGATTGGTCCCAAAACGGTTCACACGTGTCACGGTTAATTATACTACAGTTCATTGGAGACTATCTTAAACATTTTCGCGATTTTCCAGTGTCTCTAGCCATGATGTTGAGCTGCAGGTTCGCACATACGGCAGTGAAATAAAGTGGGGCAAAAATCTTTTCGCCAAAAATTCCTGTCCCTAGTTACTGGTAACGTGTCTTTGTTCAAACTGGTCTCTCATTTGACTGGACCAGTCGGAGTAAGACAACTGCAGCATCATACAGCTGAGATTTGCCAGTAGATACCCAGGACAAGCGAGAGTTCAAACATCCAATCACAGACCGTGAAGCACAGCTGCAGATGTGCTCATAATACATTGAAACCGATTGATACGAACATATTTTCGCCATAAAGTCGACGCTGTAGCCACGTGGAATATACTTGTTATGGTCTACTATAAATGTAACACCATGGCTAGTGACACTGTAAAATCGCGGAGAAAACTTCAATGTTTGCTAGACTCCAACCTGCCGTGTATAATACTGACTGTTTTGTATTTGTATTGAGTACCATTTATTTGAATAAATTTTTCTCTCGTTAACAGACGCAGCAATAACTGAACGGCTTTAACACAGAACAAGTGTGATTTGTAGAGACATGCAAAATTCGCTTTGTCATTTGGTAGAAGACTAAACTTCACTTTCCTATACATAACAGAGCATGATCTTCGATTAAATTGTCCACGAACTTTTATATGTTGTCATTTACGTGTGTTACGTCTTTACAGAGATTGGCCTCTCTACCGTAAAATCATTCTCCGCGGCAAGTCACGACAATATCGGCCAGCGGGAGACGTCGAACGAACCTATATAGTCACTTGAAGTCTAGTCAGCTGTCAGAAAATAATCCGAATTTTGCATGTCTCTAGTGATTTATCCCAAAATTGTTCACATGTGTCTCAAATTGCATCGTTATTTAAAAGTAGGCTACGTATACCACTACAGGTTAATGGACGCTATGTTAACTTCAAATTATTTCACGATTTGACAGTGTGTCTAGCCATAGCGTATAAATTAAGAGTTGTTTGCGAGACACACTTTGGGTCAGAAAACCGCACGCATAATAAACATGTGGTTGGAAAGTGATGTAAGGTAGAGCTTTCAACACGCGCCGAGGCGGTTAGTTACTTGTGTTAGATTAACTTTATAGTTTCTGACGTGCCAAGCCGCACAAATAACGTTCTCGGGCCGCATGAAGCCTGCAGGCCGTGCTTTGGACAGCCCTCATATAGACGTTGGTATTTTACATTTATAATTATGACACGCTTCGTGGATTTTAAATTTCTAGAACTCTAGCTAATAAGCATTTTCCTGGTACATATAAAAGTAGGAGATTTACTTTATACGAGTACTAGCGTACCGGGTAGCACTAATTATCTATAGCCAAGAATTGACGTTTATATGCCTACATTGACATGCCGCACACCCTCAACTCTCGATCCTACTTAATTAAATAATTTATTATTAATTAATTAATGTGTAAGGAAACTATGACGCTAAACTGGCAAAAAGAAAAAAAGGTATTTTGCTCTGTTCGCTGCAAAACTTCACAGGATCATCCGCTGGACTAATTAGAAGATTGCTTGAAAATTTCACCGAAATCGCTCCAGCAGTTTTGGAGTCCATAGGGAACATACATACACATCGATTTTTATATACATCGAAGATAAATAAACTTATTTTCAAACATTTTCCATAACTTTTAGAGACCATGTAATACTGAATCAGACATATTTCTAAATAAAGTGAAGGATACGTACTGCTGCCGTCCAGGTATATGGGTGTCCAAACAACCTGAGGACACACGAAAGTCGCCAGCTGACAGAGGAACATCGCCAGTAGAGAAAGACATTTCTTCGTCACCATTGTGTTTGTTTAGTGCCAATGTCTGTCTTGTAGGGCTAGTATTAAGCAGCTACATTTTAAGCTTCAGTATGTTGGGAACCTTAGCGAAAGTAAGTAAAATCATCGACTGCAAGATAACTGAAAGCTCTTCACTGGCTCAGCATTTCTTCCGTTGTCCCGGGTGCAAGGCCAGTGCACTTACAAAATTATTAAAGAAAAAAATTGAACTGTTGAATTTTCTTTTACAAGTAGTTTGAAGACATTTACTGCGCCTCGAAGACACGACCCAACACCTGAAACATAAAAATAAAAAATACATTAGCAATTCGTTCATTTATGGCCGCAGCATGTACAAAAGATCTAAAACTTTGTCATTGTTTGAGCAAAATTTTTGGCTGTCTAAAAATTGAGTTCTCCTTAAAATTTGTATTTGTGACACACACAGTATTCAATTTGAACAGCAACACAATTTTACCAAGAATATTCGTTCTGTAAACTTGAATAAGTGATAACCTCTTTAACATGCACACACAAAAATATTTTCTTGCTCTTTTCACATTCTATGATTGCCCAAGTAAGCAACAAATATAAAGATAAAATATTGCCTTGCGGACAGACAACACCGCATATATTAAAAATAAATTAGGTCCTTAACATTCACATTATATATTGTTTTGGGTGCTGCAGCATATTACCCAGGTAAATCTATAGAAGAGTTTCGTCTTGTCTGTTACAAAATTGCATGTCAGTGTTTTAGAGGAACAAACCTCATTTCTATAAAAACAAATAATATTAACTAACATAGGTTCGAAAATGCATCACTACTGTACTGAGGGCGGGCGAGTTGGGTAGTTTTACATTGGAATGCCAATGTAGCTATTATTTATTAACTGCTAATTACCCCTGACAAGTTGTATATTTACGAGTGAGTGATAGTCATCATCTTGAATTTTGGTATTTTGTGTCATAACTTTTGTCCTGGGTAAATTTTTGGAATTTAAACCTAACTACGGAATAGAATACATACTGACAGAATTTTAGACACCGTAAATATCTTTTTGTCGTTGCTTTTGGTACAGATGGAATTGCAGTCAGAAAATTATTTCTTTCTTAACTGCAATTTTATCTGTGACACCAGTAACGGAAAATAAAGTTTTATGGTGTATAAAATTCTATCAATATGTATTATATTCTGTAGTTAGGATAAAGTTACATAAATTTACCCGGAATAAAAGTTATGACACAAAATACAAAAAAAAAAATTAAGATGTTGACTATCATCCACACTTAACGGTAGGCATTGTCCGAAGTTGCATTCCACAGTAAGATCAGCCAAGCCGCGCGTCATACGCTGTACGACATTAGACCTGTATTACAGTAACTGTTCGTTTCCGGACCTATGTTCAATCACATGTTTTGTTTTTCTAGAGGTGAGCATTGTTTCCCCAAAATACTGAGATGTATTCTTGCAACATACAGTATAAGCAGCAACCAGTTATATTACAATAGCCGTAGCCACTAAGCATCACGTAGGGAAGAGAGTGTCTGTACAGTACAGATCTCTACTTCGCTAATTTGTAAAATGTATATAAACAGGTACATTCGGTTTAACCATAGCCGTATTTAGTAGAAGACCGTAGATCTGGCAACCCTGCCAGGAAGGGTCACTTTAACACTTTTCGTAGCTCTCCAAAGACAATGGCTGTACCTGATTCGTCATTATGCCCTACATCCTGGCAGGGTTGCAAGATCTAAGTCCGCGGCCTTCTTCTAAAGATGGCTATGGTTTAACACGTTAGAGGTTAAACATCTCAATAACATAACACAGTAGCACTGTTGATAATCACAACAACTTGTTAGACTCCATGATATTGTCGGAAATACTAGAGCACATTCAGAGATTCTAGGCGTGTGATATATAAAAGGAGAGTCATACACTCAAACTATCGATCCTGATTGATCTGACATTATTTACAGCTGAGAAGATCATAGGGCTGTGGGATGCAAATCATTTGGCTACGTTATTCCACATTCATTGCCGAGCGTGATTACAAAATTTATTATTTCGTCGTACATTTTTTTTTTTTTACTTTTTTAAATGATCATGTGACAAAAACTGGGATTTTACTAATATTAATAATATTTCATGTATTATTTACTAACCAAAATTAACATATCAATAAGTTGACATCTGAAAATCTTTGATGAAACCAACGGAATGCTTAAACTGCGACTGCTATCTTTGACAAGGGAAACATCAGGGCAGGTTTAATAGTCAACTTCGTAAAAATTACAGTAGAAATTATTATACGTCTACATGAAAGAGGTGTCCGACTCCTTAATTTACCTAGACAGGCTCCTTAATTTATCTAAACACAGTTAAAAACGCACCTGGACACAAAATGTAAACTAAATATCGAAATGTAGATATTTCAACAAAATAATTCCCTCAAGGGGGAGTGTTAGACAATCATGTTGTATTTTAAGTTTTTGAGCCGTAACATTTATTCAAATTGCATAGCATAACTTTTCCTTCGACAAAGCATAGGATATATTCTTGGTAAACTGCATGACAAATTAATGAAATATTACATTATTATTTATGTCAAGCAGTGTACCTAAGCTTTGTCGAAGAGAAAATTTTGATAATACAATTTGAATAAATGTTATGGCTCAAAACTGGGGGGAAATTATGGTCTAATACTCCCCCATAAAACATGTACCAGTACAGCAATACATGTATTTTTTTCTACTAGACAATGTAAACAAAATGATCAAACACCGGATGTTGCAAAATTGCATATCAGTATTTTAGTGGAACAACCGCCATATGTAAGGGTTTTTTAAAAAAATTATATATTTACATAAGCCCAAAAAACGCATCGTTACTCTAGTACAGATCTAACGACTTACGGCGCATTTCACGCACGCTGGATCATGTTACTGTGCAATGCTAATCGGACAATGTGTACCGTCCAGTTAAATACGACTCTTCTGGCATGTATAGTTGCCAATAATTAGGGCTCAGTAGTTTCCGCGAAAAGATTTATGCACCACTTTGTTTCAGTGCCTTACGTACGCACCTGAATATCTGCTTTGTGGTCAGTGATTGATTGGGTCTATTAACACTAAGCGTGTGGAGGTTAAACCCGCAAATCACAGACGTGTTGCGTCACAGTTATCCATGCACTGATTGGCAAAGTCAAATGAATAACGACTCTGCACGAAAACACTCCGCCAATAAACACGAAGTTGAGCTGCAGGTGTGCACGTAAGACACTGAAACAAAGTGGGGAAAAATATTGTCGCGAAAACTACCGGGTCCTACCAATAATATCAGCAATGGTATTCCACAGCAGCAGGATCCAGTTCTCGCGTAATGCACCATACGTAACATAGACAGTAGTGTAGAAATGGTGTATTTTCGGACCTTAGTTTGTATAGTATTTTTTTGTTCCTCTAGATGTCAGGATTGTTTTCCTCGAAATATGGGCATGCAATTTTGCAACGGTCTGTACAGCCCCAGGAGTGTCCCACCAAGGCTGCGGAAGCACACGAGACAATGCCGATAAAACAGGTACGGTTGGCTACACTACACAAACGCTGTTGTTAAAGTTAATTCCCCAGAGACTTTGGCAGGCTCTTGGCCCGTGGACTTGTGAGAGATATTAATTAAAAGGGAGGGCGAGAGTAGGACGGGTTATCACCTTCCCCTCCAGCAAGCCGCCGGCCAATTATCTGCTTGTGGAGCAATAGACCGCGCTCCCTTTGATCACCGAGCGTGCCACGGCCGTGCCAAGTCCAGCGAAACCCGCTTCATGGCTCAGTTCACCCGCTGATTATACCCCAAGTGATCACATCTACATTTTTCTTACCCCCAACTGTGATGTCGTATCGAGCTTCCCAGCGGCACGAATACAGAGAGATGTCATGAACACTTGTATATTACAATATTTATTTCTGTGCACGTCAGTGAGTATATAAATAAGTATATACATAATATACATTCACCAGCGCAAAAAGTCAGAATATTTTAATAAAATACATGTTTTCACGACACACACCAGATTATTTAAATAAAGTTAACTCTAGAGGAAGAATGCCAGCTGCAGGAAAATGCCTGTCATGCAGGTTTTTGCGTTCCGTTAATTATAATTTATATTTTTTTAAAAAAGAAACTTATATCTCATTACCGACTTACACAAATGTTCAACGAAAATAGTATTCTATAGCAATATTTTTCTTGCACATTCATCCAAACTATGGCTTTAAAATCCTTTAATTGTTGAATCTCCCCACGAGTTACCTTTGAAAGTGAAAACTGGCTTACTAACGTATTAAACCACAACCCAATCAGCTTGACTAAGGAACGTGAAGTTTTGAGTATGGGTTACCCAACCCTCAGGGCGAAGGCGAATACCAACACGGGATTTTTCAAAATTAGATCCCTTAGGGGTGAAATATGCTATTGATGAATCGTCGCTATAGCTCGAACGCGACGGAATATCGTGATTTTCAATTCAGTGATACATTCATACAAATGCATACTAAGCAATTTCAGAATTTTTTATTCAACATTAAAGAATGTGAAATAACTTTAATGTGTTTTGATTAAACCTCAATATCTGTAGAACTCTCCGAGATATTTAGTTTCTCTTTAAAACGACGATTGTACAAATATCCAAGAAACTAATTCGGGATTTTTTGAAATCCCTGAGCGGGAAAAAGGAGGAAATACATTTGTTTATAAATAGTCTATATAGTTCGAACGAAACGTATTCTCGTCGTTTTCTTTGTGCTAAAATTGAATACTCATTGAAAAAAAAATTGCGAAATTAGGAGTTTTCGAAATTCGACCCTTAAAGGTGTGAAATTACATATAAAATTTATTTTGTTCGATATGTAATAAGGATCTGTAGATACCGTCGGAAACAGAGTTGATTTTTGTTTCGGAATTATGACTAAGTACACAACGGAAAATAAAATAAATTTCAAAACTGTTATAAGTTTTACATAGGATGGTAAAGGAATGAAATGCGTTTTTATTGTACATCGCTGTAGCTGGGACTCTTTTTAAACCGTTCAACGCAGACGATCTGTAAATTTGCAAGTCAATTATGTTATATTATTTTTAAAATTTTAAATTACATACACGCAATACTAAAATATCGTATACTTAAAATTATATAGATTATCGAAAGGTTTTCTCTCTTATAAAATTGACCTTATTTTAACTAACCGTAGCAGTTCGCGAAGCAACTATATTGTTTAATCTTGCGTAGAATTTAAATAAAATTATCGCACATACGTAAACCTGCTTATTATATGTTACAATTCCTAGGCGATTCGTTTAGTTAAAAAATTCTCCGCAGATTTGGCTATCGTTAATTCGAAGGCGTATCAAGAAATGCTAAAAGAAGAGTCCATGCCATTTGAAGTATGTTTTTGTGAAGTGAATGAGACTATTGAAGGCTTCCTTGCTTACAACTCTTCTAACACATCTATCTGTTCTCACGTTCTGCACTACCTAAAGAGAAAGTGGACAGCATAACTAACAAGCATACTTTTCCAAGGGTTAATGCAAAGGTAGGGATCTGTAAAATTGGTGTTTTCTTTTGGAAACAAGTTATAATTCCAACTACTATAAGTTAGTGTTACTATCGCTATTGGCTCTCGACTCTTATGACAGATCCTGGAAGTCGCTGAGCCAGTAACAAAAACGTAACTATGAAGGCCCATTTGACTGTGGCAACGAACAACCAATGTGCAACTTCTGTCTTCTTGAGATCACATATATTCTTGGAGTCTATCCTGAAGGTAAGTGAACTCGCGAATTTTTCCGGTCTCAACTAACAGGCTATAAATAATTTTAGATGTTTTGCAGTAGGCAATACTTAATTGCTGGCCAAAGAGGGCCCCGTAATTGTGTGTGTGAGTTTACTGACGAATTGTTTGCTACTTGGCACCGCCGCTTGTGAATTGTTTGTTGTAATAATTTTAGAGCGCAAAGAGCCAAGAGATATTTTAGAGTAAAAAACTTCCTTTGTAAGATTCTGTCGGCGTACTATAGTGGCGTTCTGCCAATCTTCATGAATATTTTTTTGGAAAAATGATTGTCACTTTGATCCTACATCCGTACATTAATATTTGATTGTGGAGTATTAAACTCAAATTAAGTATCTTCTGGCACTTGCGTCGTTTAGCTTTTCCACATAACAATTTTCAACATTGCTGTAAGGACATCGTTCAGTCAACACCACAACGAAGTCAGTGAATAGGAGTAGTTAAGAACTCTCTCTCATTGTCACAGCTTCGTGAAGGACCCTTAACTGAAGTGAGACACTTCCTGGAAGGACTATTTCAAAGTTTCACTTAAGCTGGTGCGTTTCTTATTGCTTCGTCTTCTGTGCTATCTGCTATCAAATAATGGCGTAGAAGCTACGGCGTAGTGAAGAATCCTTTCCTCTGCTGCGCGTGAAAACAAAGACGTAATCGCTGAAGTAATGACGAAGAAAAAACACGGATGGCCGTAGGGAAAGAGTTTCTCATGGGTGTTTACATCGGCGTTGTAATGCTCGGTGGGTAATGGAGAATGTTTAAGTGCAGGAGGGGGATGGACATCCCCGTGGGCCGGACCTCATACTGGAAGTTTAATGCGCCGGCCCGACCGGCTACCGTCGGCCCTGGGGAAGTTCCAAACGCGACGGTGAAATGGGGCACTTACAGCGTAACGGCGCACTCAGGTACAAGATGTCGCAGTTTGTGGACGAAACGTCGCTGCTGGGCTCGACAGCAATTTTCACCTGAGAGAAAAAAAACGTCTGCTGTTTACTGTTCGGGAACCCGACCCAGTTGCTCAAGGGCCATGTGTGCCAAGTTACTCCACCAACCGTGAAAGTGTCTGAACAGTCTGCTGTCGCCAAGTTTACGAACTGGAAAATGGCACTTAAATATTTCACATCATCCAAGTCCGCTGTACCATATCGCCATTTTCTGTCGGACGACATATTATACACAGTAAGTGAATCATAAATGTCTTTCTATCCATATAATGTATGTATTAAAACATACTGGGTAGTCGTTGTCATTACTTACGATATAAGACCTAACTATTTCTAGAAAACACTGTTTCGTATAACGTCAGTAAATTAGGACTGTTTCATTCACACCCACGTAAAATTTGCTTAAAAGGGTGTAGAATCCTTAAAATTTTGGATTCAGTTAAATTTATTAGTAACATATCTTTAATAATAATTCTTTAAAATCAAAATCCAAGTGATACTTGTAGAAAGCCTTAATAGTTATTTAAATGTCAAATTTCTTAATTAATCAATAGTGTTGTTATGATCAATGAATAATTATTGATTGATTTCAGCCTCATGTAAGAAATTATGGCTGGAATAAAGCACACTCAACCTTACAAAAATATGTACTGTATGTCATGAAAGATTCTGTGTGTCAAAAATTAAAATTACATTTTAAAAGTTAGTTACAAAGAGACGAGCATAAAACCGGTATATCAAGGAAATTATCCCCTTAATAATAACAATCTCAACGTATGACATAAGTTACTGCTCGTACAGTGGAATGGGTATACCAGGTTTATTTTAGAAAACAAAAATGTCAACTATCATTGAATTAAACTGCAACGCACAACAACCAGTGCTTTCAGAACTGTCAAAACTTACTGAAGTCGTGGGAATATAATGACAGCTAAGCAGGAAAGCGTACTGTAAAAAATCCCTTTTCAGAGTATTCACGTAGAGTGTGGCTGTGTTGCCATGTCGTTAAAAAAATACCTGCAGTGCATTTAGCGGAAGAGCGTTAACCACGCAAAATTACCATGAGCGTAAGTAAGTTAATGACACCCTCGAAATATAGTTCATTACGTCGTATCCAGAACTGTGAGTACCTACATTTTGTATGGGCAAAAAAAAAGTCAATAAAGTTTCAGAAATTTTTATGCAAACCCGAAAACTACAACTTCAAATTATAATAGAAACGAATAATATAAAGAAAATTCCTTACGGTAATGTACCAATAATTTCAAATCAACGTTTACAACAGCTACATTTCTTGAAGGTAATAGGCTACTTAATTTTCATACGGCCCCATTGTGTACTTTCCGATGCCCAAAAATAATTATTTTTTTATGGATCCCGACGGCTTATATTTACCAAGGGGTGCAAGGACCAATGCTGACGGCCTATCTCGCCATGTGACAAAATTGAACGACGGCATTTTGCAGCCCATAACTTGCGATATCCTGTACTGACGTGTTTTTTGTTGAAACAAATTTTTTTCTGTTCAGTACACAATCATTATGCCAGCGTTAAATTGGATCAAATAACAAAGGATAGGTAGCCAAGCAGTATAGTATCGCTTTTAAAAAACGTATTTGATACCTACGTGTAGACGAAGCTACACTGCGAAATTGCTACCAACATAGACGTGTTAAGTATACGGATTGTTTATCACTTAAAAATAATAAATAATCTTCACTGGCTTACAGTTCACTTATTTCATTAGACGCAGCAAAATTAAACTACGCCTTCATTTCTACGACTTGTATAACTATTAACCATTTCGATCTATTTTAATGTATTAAGTTTTCGGAATGAAAATACTTTATTCGAATTTTTGCTTTCTAAAGTTTTAAGTCTATCTCGAACGAGGCAAGTTTATGGTTGTGATACGCGAAAAGAGCATCAGGCTATAAGTAGGTTTTTTTTATCGCAGTGGGTGGTACAACTGTCGGGTGAATCGTTATATCGGCCAGGCGGTGTTTATGGCAGGTGATACCAGAGGAAACTGCGACATAGCCAAGAACAAGACGACTATGAAGAGAGACAAAAACCACGCCGCAGTTTTTTATTTTCGAGCTGCAGTGGCTGTTAGCTCTCTCCAAACAACCTCCATGAAAATAGCAGCCGGGAACAAAGAGACGTTCGATAGAGACGCGGTCTGTTTTCACGTCTCTTCCTCGCGCGGTCATTTTCAGCTCAAACTTTCCTACGGCCCTTCATGAATTTTTCAGTTGCGGAGTTTTTTCGTCAACAACATGGAATTTTCATTCATTTCACACTTTTATTTCCGAAAGTGGGATTTACGTCTCGTCGAGAATGATGTCATTAGAGGCGGTTACACACATCTTCCCACGAAGACAGGAACTGGGAGAGGAATCGTCCATGGCCTATGTCAAGAAACCATCCTAGTATTTGCCTGGATTCTCACTTACTTCAGCGAACATACCTATCACTGGCAAAATCGAGCAATTCAGCAGGGAATGACTGGTAGCATTTGGTAAACAGCTATTGCAAAACTGAGGAGAGTGAAGATATGATGATATTTTGGCCAGCACTTAACATATTTTTTAGCGCTGATGAGGGGTGGAATGATGCGAGTATGGAGCAGCGCTGGAATGAGGGGGCGGGGGAAACGGGAGATCCCCGAGTAAAGTTGCCAACCAATGGCAACGTCAGGCACGATTACTACAGGCACAGAATATTTAGTACTACAGAAGTGAAATAGCCGGGGACGGCAAACTCAGTCACACACTCCAGCAAAATGGTTTCGCTGGCCAGCAATATGGAGGAAAAGCATTCCCCCAATCAGCGCTCAAAGCCTATACACAATTAAATACTTTAACATTTGACTTTACGTTTCCGTTACTTTATGTATTTCGTCAATATGCAATACAAATGTAAAGTTAAAGTAACGACAGCTGAAAAACGATTGGAAATCTGTTTTTTGAAACCGAAATATTGTGATGTAATTCATACAAGTAGCTGAGGACATGGTGTACACAGGACTGTGCAGTCCAGCCTGCTGGTCGTCGAACCCACGACATATTCAGGACTCTAGTGATTACTCATGAAAAATAAAGTAGAAAATATGTTGAATGTTTTCGTAGCTAAATTATTACTAAAGCCTATGTTAAAAATTATATTTTCTCAAAACGGCTCGGAATGATGCATTTTCATTATTTACACATGTTCTAATTTTTATCACTGCATGGCTTCCATCTTAGCCCCGCCTACAAGCAGTGGCGATAGTTTACTTTAAAATACTGAGCAAAACAAATTCATTGATGTTTCTAGGACAACTTTGACTAATTAAAAACATTTTCATACATGCATTTATTTAGAAACTTGGCGAATGAATGGAATTGCGTATCACAGCTGCGACAGCTAATTTTTCCAAGACAAGATATTATATGGTTTCGAGTGATACTTTAACCAACGAAAATTCCGTTTGTTAAGTAGTTAGCTGATACCATAGCATTTAATGCCTTGAAAAACCAACCCGATGAAAACTATTATAACCAAAACTGCCAAACAGATGTTTTACATCTACTCTCGTTTAGGCTTAAAAAATAACTATCGCCCAAAACGGTTGAGATAGGGGGTCAGGACACTGACTCCCGTTAATTAAAATAATAAGGTTGGCAACCCTGTTGTTGCATACAATAGTTTTTCCATCAGGTTTTGAAATTATTTCTTGTTGACTCTTTGAGCAGCGCACCTAATTAAATAAAAATAAAAGTCCTCGCTTTCCAAGTGATGAGAGTAAAATGTTTAGAAGGAAACTGCATACGACTGTTTATATTACAGAAGTACAATACCCGGAATGTTGGCAAGACGTGCTACTTTCGCCAAGGCATGGACTTGTACATATGCTGTGCTCTCAAGGGAAAAGAAACGCTGCGATGCAATTTTTTCAAAATCACTTCTCAAAATCTAGGTAATTTAACTTAAAAAATGTTAATATTTAACGGTAAATTTGGCCGTCAACAGAGTTTTGTACAATATTACGAATGCATTAGTAGTTAATTTTTTTTCGGAGGGTGAAATAAATCATCTGAGTAAACAACACACCTTTAGAACGACCTGAAAGAAATACATTGAGTTTTTAAAAGTTTTTCCTCCGAATGCCGGAAAGCAAGTGTTATTATATTACTTCTCGGCGACCATTGCTTGATATTTTAGTAGTTTGTAATATAATAGAAAACACGCGTTAACGTCCTCTACCTAATGAAAACACCAGAAGTAGCCAGCCCTTGTAATCATGACATGCACATCGGGGATTGATTTTTCAGCGGTATTCTGACTGAACATACACACTATCTTGTAGTCAGTGGCTTTATCTTGTAGTCAGTGGCTGAAACGTACAGTATCCTGGCAAATGGTGTTCTGCGACCATGATTATTATTCCAGGATATGTCGAAAACGCTTGGAAAACCTCTGACATAAGTGTATATTGTTTTTATATAAAAATACATTGAAATACTGAAAGATACATTATCTTTTAGTATTGATTGAATTATTTTGGTCAGCGTTCAACATCGAGGTCTATAGCGCTGGTGAGAGGTGACATGAGGTGAGTATGGAGCAGCGCCGGAATGAAAGAGCGGGAGATGTCCAAAAAAAAACCCTCCGACCAGCGGCATAGTCCGGCACGATTCCCACATGCGAAAATCCGGGAACCGACCCCGCCTGGAATCCAACTGTGCGAATAATATTTTTAGTACTGAAACAGCCAAATTATTTTGTACTAAACACAAAATTTTTTTGTTAACCACAGTATGTTAATGGTGACAAAACGTTTTTTTTGTGGAGAGCAAAAAAAAATTTGGTGGTCTCAGTACTGAGAATACATTTTTATAGCTGGCACAATTTTTTTCCTGTAAAGTTGTGTGAAAGAAAGATTTTTAAACACTTAAATGCATAAAATTATCGCTCGCATTAGTTCTATCCCCAACGTAAATATCGGAAAGCAGAGAGCTAAAGACAATATTTCGAAGTTAACAGAAACGTATCGAATTTTCAGGAATCGTTCTGCATACATTTGTAACGAAGTGACTGTATAAAATATGTACATGTATGAACGAGAGAGAGAGAGAGAGAGAGGGTTTGAGACGGAAATGGAACGACAGATTTATTCTGTGAACACTCCGCTTATGATTAATTCTTTCAGGAAATGTTGCGAATAGTTGCTAAGGATTTAAAATATGCCGAGAAGGAGAAGCGGGCGCAAGGAGAAGTGATGATAAAGGGAGGACATAACTTGCCCGAAGCGGCGGCCATCCTACGACCAAATTGTGAACTTGTCAAACAGAAATGCAAAGGATGAGAAATAGCAGTGCGAAGGAAGTTCCCCACCAGGGCACAAATATGTTGACTCAGAAAAACTGGGCCAGCAAGCGGACGACAAGAAAATTGTCAAAGAGACGGCAGCCGATTCTGAACAAGACATGCGGAATTAAGCTCCATATACACTCTTATATGAATATTTCTTTTTCACTGGAAATATAATTTTAGTTAAGGTGGTTGCCTGTGTGGACGTATTTTCCACGTTATAGGACTACTAGTGCAGAATAGGTAAGGACGACACAGCTCGTTCTTCACGCATCTATCTAACCTCTCGGCGCAAGAGGGAACCACACATATGTTAGAAACGCACATCTTAGAACTGCTATATAATAGAATACACAACCAAAACCACATACATTAGAAATTTCACATGTTAGAACAATCACACAGTAGAAACACATAATATAGAACAAACATTTGTTAGAAACACAGATGACAGAAACGTCTTATGTAAGAAACACAGACGTTAGAACACCCATACAGTAGAATCAAATATGTTAGAACAAATATGACAGAAACACTCAACTTAGAACCACAAATTTTAGAACCACATACTTTAGAAACGTTGTACAACAGAATTTCACATGTTAGAACCAATACACAGCAGAAACACACATGTTAGAACAAACATACAACAGAAACACACAACTTAGAATCACGTTTCTTAGAACAATGTACGTTAGAAACGTCGCGCAACAGAAATTCACATCTTAGAATTATTAAACAATAGAATCGGAGATGTTAGAACAAATGTATGATAGAAACACACAACTTAGAACCACATAATGCAGAACCATGTACGTTAGAAACGTCGTACAGCAGAAATTCACATGTTAGAACCAACATACAGCCGAAACACAGACGGCAGAACAAACGTATGACAGAAACACACAACTTAGAACCACACAATGCAGAACAATGTACGTTAGAAACGTCGTACAGCAGAAATTTGCATGTTAGAACCGATATACAGCAGAAACACATATGTTAGAACATACATACGACAGAAACACACAACTTAGAACCACATATTTTAGAACCACATGCATTAGAAACGTTGTACAAGAGAAATTCAAATGTTAGAACCTATAAACAGCAGAATCACATATGTTAGAACAAATGTACGACAGAAACACACAACTTAGAACCACGTATCTTAGAACAATGTACGTTAGAAACATCGCACAACAGAAATTCACATCTTAGAACTACTAAACAACAGAATAAGAGATGTTAGAACAAATGTAAGACAGAAACACGCAACTTAGAACCACGTATTTTAGAACCACATGCATTAGAAACGTTGTACAAGAGAAATTCAAATGTTAGAACCAATAAACAGCAGAATCACTTATGTTAGAACAAACGTACGACAGAAACACACAACTTAGAACCACGTATCTTAGAACAATGTAGCCTACGTTAGAAACGTCGCACAGCAGAAATTCACATCTTAGAACTGTTAAACAACAGAATCAGAGAGGTTAGAACAAATGTATGACAGAAACACGCAACTTAGAACCACATATTACAGAACCATGTATGTTAGAAACGTTTTACAACAGAAATTCACATGTTAGAACCAATACGCAGCAGAAACACACATGTTAGAACAAATGTACAACAGAAACACACAACTTAGAACCACGTATCTTAGAACAATGTACGTTAGAAACGTCGCACAATAGAAATTCACATCTTAGAACTATTAAACAAGAGAATCAGAGATGTTAGAACAAACGCATGACAGAAACACACAACTTAGAACCACGGAAAATAGACATGTTCAAGAGAAGAAAAATATTTGTGAGATACAATCATTCTGAACTGACTAGCATTTTCGACGACACTGCCATCTAGTTGTTTTGCGAGCAGTGTTTCTGTGTTGTTTAAGGCGTATTGTGCAGATAGCGCCAGAATTAGAATTTTTGCGCCACAATGTAGACAACCTACAGTACTCTTTCTCCTCATCATCGAAATATTACATGATCATCCACGCGTTTCTTTCTTTAACCAGAATGTGGGCGTGTAACAAACTTAGGCCCTATACAGTGATGTCAACCCTCAGATTCTTCCGTGACACCATGATAGAACTGAATGCTTAGTTAATAAAACGTATGTTGTTTCCTTTTATTTTCTAGTTGTTTGATGAACTATGTTGTCCACAACTCAGTCAATCTCTTTGAATTACCTGCGACTTAAACTACATGCTTCAATAAAGAGGATGCTGTTTTTGTTTGCGATCTCCTCAATTTTGGTTTTTGACAATTTCGTTATTATTTATAAATAACTTTTTGTATATCTCGTTGCTATGACTCCAGTTTGTTTTGTGATAATGTTCTGAAGCTAGTATTAACTCATACA
>PNEQ01014317.1:0-19503 GCA_003012365.1 Medauroidea extradentata
TGTTGTCCATCATTTTACCGACCAAGAAATTATTGAATCGGTAACAGGTGCAGAAAAGAATGAAGAAGGTGACAGCAGCGATGATGAAAAACCACCCGTGAAAATCTCGCAGGAAAAGTGTCTAGAATATGTGGAAGGCTTAATAGCCGGCATGCAGCAGCGCAGCTATTTCACGGAACAGCAAATAATGTCTTTGTACATGATACAAAAGCAGTTGATTAGTGAGAAGCCGAAATTAAAACAACAACGCCTGACGGATATGTTTACAAAAATACCCGCCGCTACGACGACGCGCACTGAAGAGAACGATGCAACAGCCGGCACAAGCGGTACGCAGGCACTTCACACCACATATTCAAACTTAAGTGACAGTGATTAATATCTGGTAAACAGGAACCAGTTTTTTTTACATGCCGTTTCCTGCAGTGTAAAATCATTACGTATTTATTTTGTGTTGTTAGGGTAACTATGTACATATGTGCACATTTAAATACATTTCATGATGAAAACGTACGTCACGTTACAGTGTTTTTCACTAAGGGATGATAATCATCAAGGATGGTAACATTTGTGCGCGACGTGACAGTCGTATCTGTTGTGTGTCACTGACCTACATTTCAAGGGTGGGTTAGGCGAGAGAGGGGAACAAAGGAATGCAGGGGCGCTTGAGCGGGGCCAGATGGCTTTAGCGCGCGCTGCGCCGAGTTCCTTGGGTATGTTTAAATATTGTACTATGTAAAATTTTTTAGTACTAAGTACATATAGTGTAAAATAAAATTCAATTAACAGTTTATGTATATGTACACCATGTTTTTATAGTACTTTCGGTACTTAAATACAAATATACCTAATTTGTTTACAAACAAAAAAAAAATTATGTTTTATCCGAACAATTCAAAAAACCGAACCGGTTCGTCCCCCGACTAGTTCGGATAAGCGAGGGAAGAGTGTACTATATTATCATTATGCCCAATGTGCCTTCAAACTTTCTTCAAATATTCACTTAAAACACAATTTTTTTATATATCCCACTTTACCTAAACATCACAGAATCATTCCTGCCACAGAAAATAATTTCCCCTTCACACTGCGAGTTTGGCACAAGCAATTAAAAGAAATTTAATTGTTCATAGTTAACCTATCAATAATAGTTTAACATACAGTAATCCCTCCATATTTGCTGCGGTTAGGTTAATCGAAAATACGGAGAGCAATGAAATCGCGAATACAGAGACGAGAAACATAATGGAAAAATAAGGATAGATTCGCGAGCACTTATTTGACCACGCTTTGGATGAATGTTATATACATAAGTTACTAAATTATATGTTTTATATGATCATATGCATGTTGTCTTACCATCAAAAATAAAATTAATTACCAAAGTACATAACATACATCAAAAAAGTACAAAAACTGTGGTTACACGTCATAAGGAGAACTCATGATTAACGTTCATAACAAAACGGATTAAGCACGTTCACATTACACTTGTAGTAACCAAACAGTTTGTTTTTATTTTGAAAAGGAAGTCAGGATCCCATTTTTGAAATTTTATACACTGTCACTCAGGATCACTTAATTATTCTGGAAGTTTATCGGAACTAAATTCAGTGGCGTGTTCGGTAATAATAATTAGTCTTAAATATTTTTTTTGTTAATGTATGTAGCACAGCATCCTCTCATGTAAAAATGGCATGACATATTTCAGTTATGTGGTATTGCATAGTATATATATCTTACAAAACTATACACTGTTTACTGAATCGTATACATGAGAATACAAATGCATAATAGCAAGTTACTTTGACAAAAATATGTGTTTTGTTATGGACGTGTTGGTGTAATAAATTTTGAAAATATTGGTACCATTATTTTACGCGAGGGCGGGCCATGTGTGCGCACACACACACATGCACACACATACACATGCATGCACACACTCACACATGTATGCACACACTCACACAAAACAAAAATAAAAAGGAAGGGGCTGTCACAGTAAATACCGCCCCTGGTATAACCTGTCTCATGTAAGTGTTCTGTATTTTGACACTTCACTTCTGAGAAGTGTGTCTGTACACAGGCTTGTCGTGACTTGGCTTTTCCAGGAAGCCAGGTAGGTTTAAAGCTCCAAACAATCGAATTGTCAGACACATTTCTCAGAAGAGAAATGTCAAAATTCGGAACAGTTACACGTGACAGAATGTACCAAAATCCCTTGGTATACCACTGAGAGCATGCACATATACATACGTACACATGTATGTACAATGTACATACCTACATACATTCATACATGCTCCACCTCTGTAATGTTGACTTTTTATTTGTTGTGTGGTTTGATACATACAGAATAGTTATTATCTTGAATTTTTTATGTTAGGTGATTGGGAGAAAGCACACGAGCTAGCAAGGCAACACCTTGACATGACCAAAATGTCACCACTGTTTATTTCTGAGGCCAAGAAGCTGGAAGAACAAGGCAAATTTCGAGATGCCGAAAAGTTATATTTGTCTGTAATGGAACCTGACATGGCCATTTCCATGTACAAAAAACACCAGCAATATGACCAGGTATGTAATATTTTATGCACATTTCACATATTGCATCAATTTTGTCAAGGCTAAATCTTTAATTTTTCGTAAGTGAAATGGATCTTGGAATCTGTCAAAAACTGTGTTCTAGGGTTCCCAGACTGGAACATCTCTTAGCTTGCATTAGTAGAAATTGGGTCTTAGCTGCTCTGACAGTAAGTATTGGCTGTTTCCAGAACTGTCCAGCAGTGTCTGTGATAGGTCTTGAGGGTGTTGTCTGGCTAAAGATATTTTTCGGTATCCACTTATATTCACATACAAAAATACTTTTACTTGTTATTCATATGCAGACAAAAAAATGTTAAACAATGATTAAATGACAGATACATATGCGACTAGCTCTGTGCACTTGCCTGTCAGACAGTGCCCTTAAGATGGCAGTAGACTGAAGCACATCTTATTCATGACATTTTCACCATTGTGATGAACAGTGGCCATTAGATATTAGTGACAAGGGATTTGATTAGAAATAAGAAGTTGTAGGTTTTCTTAACAAGTTAATGTACTTGCGATCGTCGAAAAGGGTACGGGGAAATTTTTAATTCTGGCACTACTCATTGATTCCCTGTATGGTGTTGTAATGCTTCTGGAAGAGGAAATGACAGTTAATTGTTTTTAATAATGTTGCTTTGAGCCACTGCAGATGCTTGATATGTCCTTCCCTTCCATTTATTGAAGTACAGTAAGTCTTTGATTTACGTTGTACCAATTCATGTCATTTCGTATTAACGTAGCTAATGTTTGAATACCCATGTTTCAATGTAAGTAGTCACTGATTCAGAATAACGTTGCTTACGACACCCGTGCCTCTTCATTTTAACTAAAACACTATACATAAATTTTTGTACTGTATGGTAGTTTTACGTTTTATTTGTGCTATGTAGTGTAAGCTGCACGTCCGTCACCCTATTTTATCATACGTTATGACACGCTTCCTGCTTCCCATGTGGTGAGGCGATACTACTTGCCCGCCAACTTGTGCTAGCGCGATGAAGCATTATGTCCTTCTCGCAACAACACAGCAGTTTCCCCTTTCCCTCTCCAAAATGTCCTTGGCCTTTCTTCAGTCCAGTCGCTGTGATAACATTGAATTAGACCCAGTCATAAACATGCCGTTGTTAACTTTAACGTGCTTGAAATGTGTTTGTAGTACAGTATCATCTCACTGCAATTCATGATTTTTACTTTACGAGATGGCTTTCTACTGGCCGAATTTCTTCAACGTTTGTTATTTCAAATAATAAAAACAGAAAGCAGAACATGTATTTTGTTAGCTATGAAAATGGAATTTTTATTATGATTTGATTCAGGCAAGAGGGCTGATGTCATTAGTAAATGGTTAGCTCTACCACCTATCACAATTCTTACAATTCAAGAAAATGCAGACAAAATTAAGAGTAGCTTACTTTTCTTGTCATCTGTCAGTGCTGCAAAGACGAGTTATACACGTCATAATGTAATGGAGGAAATGGAATAGATGCTTGCAGTGTGGAATGAAACAAAACTAGCACAATTGTCCCGTAAATTAAGCACTGATTTATCTTTGTGCATTGTAGAAATGAATGATGTTGACAGTACAGTACTTTGACCATAAAGGTTGTAGTGTTTACTGTCAGCTAGGTGATTTCAGCGTTGTAGCCAGGTAGTTTTCACAACAAAAAAAATGACAGACGAGGCAGCGAGTTCAGACAACAGTGCAGCATAGGAAGTTATTCCGAAATTTGAGTAGATTATTGGAGATGGTGATTGAGAACCCACGAGCTTTGAAGGTTACTCTAAGCAGCACATGCCAGTAATTTTAAGAACAAACAATAAGGCCTGGATAATTGGCCCGCTGTTCAGGGTATGGCTTAACTATGCTATTCCTGCATAAAAGGAGTACTGTTCCAAAGAGAACCTTGATCTTAAAATTCTCTTTTCATCGACAACTCTCCTAGTCAAGGAGCCCCTACTCGAGGCTGCAGAAATCCATGAAAATGTGAAAGTGGTTTTTCTTCCTACAAACACCACCACTATTGTGCAACGTCATTCTGACATTTAAGGCATTTTGTAAACTAACCTAAACCATCTGTCAAAGGTGACTGGGAAAGGATAGGGTGAGCAACCCGAGCATTTACGATGATTGCCGAATGTGCGGCACAGTCTCAGCGGCTAGACGAATCTCGGCTATGGCTGGCGCTGCTTGCTGGACGGAGAGGAAAGGAGGCCAGGTGCTGACTTGTCGCCCTCCCCTAGCCCCTCTTCATGTAGCTCGAGATAGCCAGCGTGCATGAGATAAACAAGTTGTGTGCAAGTTCACGTCAAATGGTGCCGTGCAGGACTTTCGTGCTTTTGTTTTGTAGAAATATGCAGCCGGTACATGCCACAACATCTTACAGTCTTTTATGAAAAGAGGAATAAAAACATGTCTACTTATACTTCCATAAATCTGAATGATGCATGACTGTATTGTTTTTCTTCAATATTACACTTGTTAAATGTACTAAAGCCATTGGTTAAAATAATGCTGAAAAGCTGACAAGTAGTTGGATTTTTTTTCCACGCCTTCATTTCACTGTTAGTCGATAATAAAATTGTATGCTGGCACATCTGTTTGCGCACACTTCCGGCCGACCACAGGTAGTTGGCGGCTGGCCTGACTCATTTTGCATAATTTCTATTTACATTGTGGTTTTCAAGCACGTAACCCTCTACGTAAATGAAGGACTTGCTGTACATCACTTACATAGCAGGTTGCTTGTATCAGCAGTTTACTTTTCACTCAACACAACTCTCTCTCGCTCTCTCTCTCTCTCTCTCTCTCTCTCTCTCTCTCTATATATATATATATATATATATATATATATATATATCTCTCTGTGTGTGTGTATATATATATATATTTTTTTCCTTCAGTTTCTTTATGCCATCAATTTTCAATAAATTTTTATCGATTATAAAATTCTTTCCGTCTTGTTTTTGTGCACTGTAAATAAGATAATAAGATAATTATTTCAAGTATTGGTCTTGTTTTCAATTATTCTTGCTTTATTAACTTTCATAATTATCTGTTGCAACTTAGTACAACTATTCATGTAGCTTTGTAATTTAAATGTGGCTCCAAGAATGTGTACACTTACGTACCTATCAATGTCATGTGAAGAGTGAATCCAGAATTTGGTATGGCACTAAAAATGTTATTTCAAACACGTGCATTTCTAAATGAAGTATCCCAATGTTTTACTTCAAACAAGTTCAAGAATCGTCCCGTACATAAACAGATTGGGACGTTATATTTCCTGTATGTTGTTCTAGTTGTTCAATTCACATAACTGCATAAAATAGAAAGATTATTTTACTACCGCACCATTAATTATTTGTACTTTGTGGCTTCACGTGGCTTCATTTCTGCAGTTAACTCTCTCTTCCTCTGTGGCCACCAGATAGTTATTGTTGTCATCGACTGGTAGTAGCGTTGATTTTTCAAAAATTAATATGCAACGGCAATGCAGTAGCACCCGCTCGTGCTTAGTCCATGCAGATACGTGCGTCAGTTTTTGTGGTGATATAATGTGTTGACATAGGGTTGAGTTAAGTGTTTCTGACTTCCACTTGTGTTCGAAGAAAATGTGCGATCCACCACAGTGGGGGGGTGGGGAAACGACTTTGTTTGTGGGAACAAAAGTACAGGATAAGTAAAAAAGAATGCATGTCCGGCGTAATGGTGTGGATGTCATCCAGAAGCCTTGGTGTAAAGTTAAGGAGGAGGGAGGGTACGGCCTAAGGTTTCATTTGTGCACCATTAGAGGACACTGAGCGCTACCTTTGTTGCACTACGAGCGTGTGTGGAGTGTTAGTCAGCAACACAATCGCGACAGAACAACAGAAGGTATTCTGTGTCCTTAGCTTGGGGAAATGTGAATCTGTGACGACTGTCCAATGTGAATTCCGTCGGAAATACGTATGTTGTCCACCTGATATGTGGAGTATCCTACTGTAATTTTATCAGTTTCGTGATAATGGTTGCCTGTGCAAAGGCAAAAGTCCTGGCAGCAGCATGTGTCAGATGACAATGTGCAACTGATTCAGCAAGCCTTCTTACGCAGTCCACGAAAATCAACTCAACGAGCTAGCCAGGTAATGAGACTCCCTCAATCGACTGTGTGGAGCTTGCTGCACAAACCATACAGGTTACAGCTTGTGCAGGCTCTTACTGAAAGGGACAGTTTATGTACTTTATTTTGATGCCTGTGAGGGAATTCGGTGGGAGGTAATTTACCTTTAATTTTAATTTTAACAACATTGGCCTGCATTTTATGTGTGCTTTTATTTGATCATTTCATTTAACGAATCGAAGGCTACCTACTATTCCATTTGGCTTATTTTAGAATTTGGATTTCATAGATGATTCTGATGAGTCTGCAACCAAAATTCACGAAAATCTGATTGTATTCAGCGATTTGAGCTCTCACCCAACAAAATGGTGTCATACTCTGCAGGTAATGCTAAAGTGACTTTTGGAAAAAACAAAAGTGTATATAAGCTTTTATAAACTGAAGATAATACCATAATCAAAGCGAACTCTAATGTGCATGTGTTTCGTAACTTTTGTAAACATGCTAGTAATGCCCTTGCTATTGATGTAGAAAATGTTATTTTAAAAACTTACTGTAATTTCTCATGTTCTGCCAGGAGAAGAGCAGAACTTGTGTAATTTTCTGATTTCGTGGAAATGGAGTACAGTGAATTATTACAGCATGTCCCAACAATATGGCTTTCTTTAGGAAAATCTGTCAGAAGACTTTGTCAGAACTTTGATGCAGTGCTAGTTATTTTAAGAGCATAAGAAACTGTCCATCATATTTGAAACAGTTTTTTTTTCAAAGTGACGACACCGCAAAGGAAGATAAACTTAAAATTTATTTAGCCATTTTCTGTACTGTTTAAAAAATAATTCATGAAGCAATATTGAAGAAAGTAAATTATCTGTCACTGAAACTGTCCGTGTTATGGTTCACCTCTGAGAAAAATTTGTTAACAAAATTAATGATAAATTTGTGGGTACGGAGGTAAAATTATTAATTAACAATCTTCTGCCCAACGAACAAGCAACAGTTGTTGACAATTTTGTTACCTTTTACCAAGCCAGCCTTTCATATTTGGATAAGTCTTTTGATTTCAGTGATAGAAATATTTTTAAACAACTATGTGTTGTGAATCTAATGGAAAGCCAGCTACAGTTCTCAATTTTTTATGAAGTACTCAGTTCTTTGAAATGTTTTCTTTGCTTTGAACATTTTAATTTTTATGATTTTTATGAAGAATTTTGCAAGTGCAAAGAAACTATGGAGGAAATTTCTAGTATGTCATTTGATAGTGTAGAGAAAAGTGGTTCAAAACATTTTCCATCACTAATATCCCTAACATGTATGCACTAATTACTTTTGTGTTGAGCATACCTAGCTCAAACTCATTTGTTGCAAGAGTGTTCTCGATTATGGAAGAATTTATGGAATAAGAAGAAGAAGAAGAAAAAAGGAAAAAGAAAGGGTTACTATGACAGAAACAGATAGATGTTCTTTGAAATTAGTAGAATCTGAATTTCTGATCACACTTAATTACAGTTACAGCTGTCAGGACTATTTTGAAAAAATAAAAATGATCAAAGAATACTTTTAAAGTAACAAAAAGATGCAAAAAGAAAGTAGATAAATATGAGTTTGCTGCATATGCAAGCAAGTAGGAATTTTTAAATATATATGTTTATGTAAAACATTTATTGTTAAGTTTAGTGGTTGATGACTTGACTGGTTATGGTTTTTTTGTGAAAACATTGTCTTGTGTCTTCTGTTTTATAACTGAGATGACATTTGATTTTAAATGTGAGGTTTGGGTTTATTCAAGGGGGAAAACATTTGGGTTTTCTATGTTTGTTCAATTGCATATTAAATGTCTGAAATGTTTGTATGTACTGTGATAGCAAAAATATAACTTTATTAGTTTCAATGTTCATGAAAAAATTTTTTTTATAATACAAAAATATTGTTCCTATCAGGTACAAATGTTATGTTCAGAGGCATGAAAACTGCTAAAATAGCACCAATTTTCACTTAGAAATTAAAATTTTCCTGGTGGAGAACCCCTGGACCCCCCATTCAGTTGAGGGCTCCGATGTCCCGTATGATCAGATGAAAATAGTTAGCAACCCTATCTGAATTTCAGGCCCAGTATTTTAGAGTTACAACAGTTGATTAGTTATGTGTGTTATCCCATTTATATTGAAACACATATTACATATTTGAATAAGTATGTACTTCAGGGGGGGTAATAATGGTGTTTTGGTCAGACCACTCTTCTTCTACCACTGCAAACTAGGTTATAATCCTGGTAGGGTCAGACCTCTTTTTCACATTTGGGAAACATGGCAGATATATCAGTTACCTGAGGGTTTTATTGGTGCACTCTCATTTCCCAGTGCTCTTGCATTCTGCCACTGCTCCACACTCACCTTAAATCATACTCACCTGTGCTCAAGACCTTGATGTTAAGCGGTGATCAAAATCACTTCACTATTATGCAGTTTGAATAACCGTTCAAAAGTCTTGTCAGTAAACAGCACGTGGATGTTGGTGTTTCAGATGATGCGCCTCGTGTCGCAACACCATGCAGACCTGGTTCAGACCACGCACCTTCACTTAGCACAGGAGCTAGAGGGCAACAGTGACTTCCAGCGAGCAGAGCGTCACTATCTGGCTGCAGGAGAATGGAAGGGTGCTGTCAACATGTACCGGGCTGCTGACATGTGGGAAGATGCATATCGCGTGTGTAATATATGAATTTGAATTGTGAAAAAAATTCAATATTCAGTTAACATATCATTATTTTTACCATTTGAAAGTAGCAACTCAAATATTTACTGTCTAATGTATGTTATTCCACTTCATAAAGTAGGATTGTCTTTCTGCTTTGTAATTCAAGACATTATCAAATTTTCATCAATGAAGTTGACATTTTTCTAACAAAGAAAATGGGTTTCTCTTTAATGAATTCTATTTTTAACACAAGATGCAAGGTACAAGTTTTTAAAGAACAATGCTTGTGGACAGTAAACAAATACATGCAGAAACACATAGTAGAATGCACACATTCTTCGTGTGGAAGCAGTGTCACGAAATTTCCTCTGCTAAGTCAGCTTCATCAGGTGACGAAACGTCATTGCCACTCTTCTGCATGAAGAAATGTGTGCGTCCTATTTTCCTTAAGTACCATCCTATAAGTACTTGTACCTCGTGGTTTGTGTTGTAAGTGTGATTTATTAGCCTACCAGCGTTTCCCACCGTGTATTAGTATATTTAAAGGATTCCATTTGACATTCTCATTATGTTGGTGTTTTGTAATGTATCCATTAGTGTAACCACCTTTCTGAACCATTCTGAAAAATCTATTGTGTTGTATTTAAAATGCACTCAGTTGAATATTCAAACAAACTTGTTGAAATGTGTCAGTTTTGTTGGTGTTGCCACACATAAACACTTTTGCACTTATGTTTTTATTATTTGAGTCAAGTTCCTTCTCATAACATGTCTACACATTTGAGCCCCTAATTTTTTTCTCTGATTTGTGTCTCAACCTACATGCATTGTTTACTAGTAGTGGAACCTTACTGATTTTTTTTTTTGTTTAAAAGACTGGAAAAAAACTGTGAATTTATTTCCCAAAGTGGAGCAGCCAGGCGTAGTGGAGTTTAAGTTTTTTGGGTCAGTCATTGCTGTTCCAGATAACTCGAATTAAAATTGCTTTTACTTTTTAGCATCCATGCATGTTGCTACAATTTTTAACAACAAATAACAAAACTACTTAGTTTAAATTTAGGAAAATAATTAATTTCACTCAACTTGTACTAAAACTACTTTCACCTGAACAAATGTCAATTTTATAATAAAGAAAACAAGTATATGCGCATGTATTGCAAGCTATATGACTTTATGAAAGAAATTCTTGTCCAAAGCAGAATAAATGTTCCTTCCTATTTGTATATTTCATGTACCATGAAACACAATGGTGAGATCACGTCTGGCTTTATTAGCTGTTCAAATGTGAAGGTTAATTTGGGTTATTGAAAAAAATCGCAAAGCAGTCGGGAATCGAATATGCATAAAATGATTATGATAGAAGTACTGCATGTAGTGTGTGCTTGCATGCAAGAGTGTTAGACCTAACTACACAATGCCTTATGTGATTTAAAGCAATAATAACGTGGTCAAATATAAGTCTGTTATATAAATTATAAGCACTATTTCTACTTTTACAGTGTAACCTCTTTATCGGAACTGTTATTTATGATAGTTTTAACGCCCCAACTCGTAAGTGCATGTAGTAAAACTAAAATCTAATGTGACTGGAGCATTTCAAGCTCTAATACAAATGTAAAATACATTATTTGGAATTTATTATCTTTGTTAGGTTATTTAACTTTATACTGCAAGAAAAACCTGAATTTGGTGGTGTTTTTGGAGCATTATGGTTGGCTTCCACTTTTATAAAAATAACCGACCTGCACGAAACGTTCAGTTAACCTATCAGCCCTACAAAAACATGTTCCTGTGTTCATAAAACTTCTAGTAACGTCACAAACATTCCTTCTTTGGGTAATAAAGTAACAAACTTCGCATAGTGCCCTAACTAAATTTAGGTAAACCTTGTTTATGTTCAGCAGTACCATTATGTACATATATGCTAATGTACAAATGATTTTCAGCTGAACACCAGATTAGGGTTAGTTTGTGAACAAATTTAGTAAATAATTTGAATGTATATTTTATTTTTTGGTGCAATAGTGATTATATTGTTTCAGATTAAGTTCAACTAGGCCATCCATCATCCAAACCTTTGAAACTGAATAGGTTTACAACTGTAAGTGCATTAATAAATACATCACCCAGTCCATGGTACTGGGAAATGTGTATAATTACGTACACAAAATAGATGGGGCAGAAGTTTCAACCGTGTGTTTGGTGGTATTTACCTCAGGAATAATTTTTAATTAATATCAGTGTGGTGGTTTGTAACCTGCATTTATGTTTTGGGACAGAACGCTTTGAGCATTTACTGTAGGTAGACCCAAACCAAGGATTAACCTTTGAGTGCGTGACTAAATGACGTGGTGTAGGTCGCTGAATTTGTCTTCAAATCGGTATTAAGGTCATCAAAATCAAGATACATATTTCCATTTAAAGAAGTGGAGTTGGCTTTGATGTATCTTCAGCGTCTCCAACGATAAATAAATAGGGTGGCCCAGTAATGCTACCTTCTTGAACACTGAAACTTTTATGAATCATTTGTGTATGTGATCACTAGTTTGAGTACTATTTCTGTGTAATACTTGTGTTTACCTGCTCGAAGTGATGACCCTCGACTTGTAAGCACTTGTTAATTCACTGATGAAAAGACTGTCGGACATCAGCCAACATTTGTGGTTTAATTTCAGTACATGCTTGGCATATTCTTTCGTTCATGTTCTTAGGCGTGGTAAGTGCTACGTACCGCCATAAATCTCATTCTTATCTTGTCGCAAGCACAGAACATGATGGGGTGTTGTACTGTCGTGTTGCATCCACATGTTAATACGAACGTGCAAATGCACGTCTTCCAGTAATTGAGGCAGTACGTTGTGCAGAAAGTTTGCGTAAACTTGCCCAGTCAAGTGACCTTCAAATAAATATGGACAAATGATGTGATGGGCGACAATGCCACACCAACATTTAACGGACCACTGATGTTGAAATGGTACTATTCTCATGCATAGAGGATTCTCATTTGCCCAATAATGCATGTTATGTCTATTCACATTTCCCGTATTTGTGAAGTTAGATTCGTCGGAAAAGAGCACATGACCCAAAAGGGGACATCTATAAGCATTTGTCTACAAATCCAATTACAGAAATTGTAGCGGTTTAAGAAATCATTGCCGTACAAATCCTGATGTAGTGACATATGATACGGATGGAACTTGTGTAGATGTAAGCTTCTTAATATAGATAGCTGACTAATTCCACTCTCTCCCTTCCATTTGCCTACTGCTCGCATGTGGATTTAGTGCAGCACAAACTACGATTGATATAGAAGTCAGTAACTTTTGCGAAATTTAAGAATAAAGCTGTGCCTTGTGGAGTTGTACTTCCCTGGCTTTGTTTCCGTTACTGCATCTGCCCATGTCGCGCTGACCTTGAGGCTTTCTTGCCGTCTGCTTGTGCATGGTACTCAAGTTCAATTTTGTGTGTGTGCATGTGTGCGTGCATGCGCACATGCGTGTGCACGTGTCGTGTGTGCGTGCAAAGAGGGAGGAAAAGAAGAATGGAAGACAGGAATGGCTCAGCGTGTGACAACCTATGGTTGTGCTGTATCATATGACGATCACACGAGTTTTGTGGAAACAAAACCTGTGACAAAATTCTTCACGTGATTTTGTGCTTTCTTCCACCACTGTGACCTAGATGCAGTTACGAAAAGACACGTACGCACGTGCCATGAATCTGGAGTATTTCAGGCCAGGGAGAAGAGGAGTGGAAATGATGGAAGGAGAGAGTGAAGGATGAGGAAGACGACAGCTGGTGAGACGGCATCAATTCCCTCCCCCCCTTTTTTTCCCTTCAATGTAGGCGCTGCTGGTTTATTTTTAGAACTTCTCCACTTCACTTCCCTTCCCTCCGCCTCCCCATCCGAGCCTCTTCCAAGCAGATACCTGAGTTGTGTCACCCTACAAGTGCCTCCTTATTCTCTTACACCTCCCTCCCCCCACCGCCAATCGCTCTTAAGCATGAGTCACCAGTCAACAATGCAGCTTTCAGGAGAATACGGCCAGCAGAATGGCAGGCAAAAAAAACACACATTTCCTGTGTTCCGCTGCAACTCGTGGGAGGAGAGAACAGATAGCAATCAAGGTCGCAGTGTCTGCAGCCTCCGTGCTACATTGCCACATTGTGTGCACTTCGCTTATGCCATACAAACTGCCTGTTGCCATGCATCTCTCAACCCGAAGACCAGCTGTTACAGTGGTTGTAATTCATTCTTTGCCGGTGTATAAGGCAACAGTTTTTACATATTTTTGACCTTAAAAAATTGCTACTCGTCATATAAAGGTGTGAAAATTTTTAGCAACCTAAAAATTGTTTAAAAGTTAAACTGTAAGTTGTGGAGTTGTATGATATTATAAGGATTGCGTTTGTTACAAATCAAAACTAGTGTCCCAGTTTTTTATAAAATTTATAGTATGCAATTTTGATGAGCATTAAACTTTTGCCTCGTAGCGAAGCGTGCGTCGCTTGGCTATCAATATAACTGGAGCTTGTGACTAAATCCTTTGTCTCCACTCTTGGGTGGAGAAAACCAGGATCCAGGTACTGCATGCCTATCTTTGTGTCATCAGCTCATCACTCTCTGGTAGAGAAAACTAGTATCTAGATACTGTACCAGCAGGCGACAACATTGCACAGGAATGCTATGACCTTGCAAGCAGCTGTGGCAACCCGGCATTGCTATGTAGTGCGCGGCGGGCCCCAGTCTGGTATTGCCAAGTAGTGCACAGCTGCCGGCAACTGATGTCGTCGGCCACGTGTTACTGCCGATGTGCATTTCCTCGGTTCTAGGGCGCCCGGAGGGTGGTAGTATCCATTGTTATTTATTTATGCATCCCGTATTATGTTTCTATACCGGTAATAAATGCATTTAAAATATTACAACTAAATATTTATGTTTCTGGTAAAGGAAAGAAATATTTGTTTGACAGGGAGTTTCGAAAATTATAATTTACTTTTTTTCAAGATTTTGAACCTTAAAAACCATGACTTGTCTTATGTGCAGGGTCGTCCTTTATGCCGGCAAATACGGTACTACTCTGCGGTTTTGTAGATCTCTGCCATTTGATTAGAAAACAATTTACAAACAAGTTGACTAATTTTCCTTCCAAATTTTATTGAAAACTCACTTTACACTTTTAAAAATGACTCAGCATGAAATGTATGTAATTTTTTTGGGATATAGGATGGTCAAACTTACCGTTTTAAGCTAAAAGTTCTATAAGGTGTGTGTATAATTCTCTCTCCTCTTAGAGATCCAAAACCAAGCATATCTATAATTACGTAATAACAATCACATGCAGGGTAAATGCATAACAGTTTTATTTTCGCTATATTTTCATGAGATCTCGTTTAGCACTTTGTAGTAAATTAATATTGCTAAATAGAGGTTTCATGTATTTTGACCTGACATTTTTTTAAGCTTGAATATAATAACTTAATAAAGGTGTAAATAATATATATTAAGCAAACATGTATTTAAAATTTTCATGTCAAAAAATAGATTTCTCATTTCACTTTAAAACTGATGTGTGTAAACATTGACATATGTCGTTTGGCTTCACATGTCTTTTTTTGACAGGTTATGAAATGTAAACAAAACTTGGTGAGCTGGTAAAATCACTTAGTGGCGTATGAATACATCAAGATCTATTTTCCTGGATAAACACTTATGCAAAACCTTAGAACTGTCAAAAAAGCACAACTTTGTCCTGAATACAGAATACAGTGTTCCATGTAACATTAAATTTTGTTATTTTTACTCAAGTACATAAATGTAAAGAAAGGTAGCTCGTAGTAATAACACATTAACATAACAGTGTGTTACAAGTTGATACATTTCGTCCAGTATAACTTCACCATTTATGTTTTATTGCTCCTCTGTTAGTGATCATTAGTATTTTATTGACAATTGCACACAGCTGCAACAACAGGTTCCAGTGCAAGTCCCAGGTACATTTAGTTGGAAAATAAAATTGAAAAATGTCTTTAGTTAATCTTAAACTTGGAAAGGATGAAGACAAAGATAAGAGATATTACCTTCACTATGCTGTATTTCTTCACAGAAAGTCTCTTTCGAATATTTTTCATCAGTGCTGTCCATTTGGACTGACCCTTGAAACACATTGTGCAAGAGGGAGGAGAAATTAGTTTCATATGAGATTAAATATCACCACCCTTGCTTACAGCACAGTGCTACCCAAAGATGCTCCAGACTCCTGGTAAAGATTGACACAATTATTTCGCTGATGTAGTATATGTATAATGAATGCATAAACGTTTTCATTTTGTTTTCAGGTTGTACGTTCAAATGGTGGAGCACAGGCATCACTTCAAGTGGCATTTTTATGGGCCAAGTCATTAGGTCCAGATTCAGCCACCAAACTGCTTACAAAACTCAATCTTCTTGAAGAGGCTGTTGATTATGCGTGTGAAATATATCAGGTGATTTCATACAGTTTGACGTAAAGTTAAGGAACTTTAAGTTTTCTTTGAATATGTTTGTTACATGTTTATTAGGAATGAATATGTATGGTTGTAATGTATCTTAGTGTGGTCTTTAAAGTGATCAATTTACTCTTACTAACAGGCATGAATATTTGTGAACTTCTAAATATTCAAGCAAAATTAATTTTTTTTCAGTATGGTTGTCGACAACCTGAGAATGAGAAAAATATATTAAATAAATTAGTTTCTTCTCAATGGGGAAAAAAATAGAAGTCCGAACTTTGTGTTTGTGGATAATACTGTAAGGAAGGTGTTCTAAAGTATTGTAAAGTATCAGGTGTGGGTGTAGTATTTGTGGAAACAGGTAAACGATAATAATAAAATATACGAGTGTGTGTATTGTGTATTCAATTAGTGCTTGGATGTACTGTGTCACTGGTGTATCACTTCTGTGCAAGTCTGGGTGCAAGGTAATGTTGTGGTGCATACACTTGATAACTTTATACTGGCTGTACCACAGATTTTGAACTACAGATCAGTAATTCTATTTGTCCTTACAACACCATAGGACTATTAAACCACTCAGGAGTTATTTTGGTAGTACTGTACTTACATTGCAGAATGCATGTTTCAGGTTGACACAATTAACAATTATGTTCTAAACTATTTAAATCATGAATACAAAACTACAGTGATGACATGGATCAAACTTTACCAAATACAGACCAACGAATAATTTAAATTTCATTTACTAAATTTAGAGCAGCAGTAGAAAAATAATAATTCAAATAAAATATGGTACGGTGAAGAATGAAAAATATCTAAAATACTTTTTATGTGAATTTCTGAGCAAAAATAAAGAAATAAATCTTCCATTAAATACCTAACTTTCTCCACATCCTTACAAATAACTTTATTTAAGGATTCATTTAATTGTACCGAAAGTCTCTTTACTACCTAAAACGACCAAAAATATTACTCAGTTTAAAGATCTTTTTTTGTTATCTTGGAGTGTAACAGTAATAAACTCAAATTTCAAACTCTTCCATTAAAATAACTTGCTTAAAAATACTGTTCTTTCGGAAGTAAGGTTTCACACACACACACACTTCGTTGCACCGGGTTTCTACCTGTAGCTCACCTACGCTGTCTTCCATGCTTCAATTGACCCGTTTCGGCCCTATCACTCCCAACAGGAAATGAAGCTAGACTAGCTGACTGATAGGTAGAGATGAGACTGCTGGCAGAGGGGAATTATGCCTCCAGTAGAGTGAGGCTGTGTACTTTTTCCGTCCTCTGGAATGATAGGTGGAGGATCAGGTTTCTTTTCTTTAAATTCGGATAGGCAGTATGGTCACTTACCTGTTCAAGAATGAGTGTCATAATAGCTGTTACTTTCTGTCGGATACTGGCCGCTTAAACTTCTCAGCGATGAGTTCCTGGATTCGCCGGTGTAACGCTACAGGCCACGGGGAAGTCTTCAAAGGGCTTTATAAGGGTACCTGCTGGTGTCAGATGTCCTTCAAGGTTTGCGAGAATTGCAGCTTCCCAAGTGGCTGTTCCCTGGGTTCCGTAGGTAGTGCCTGAAGGGCTTTATGCTGTTCGAAAAGATCCGACAGCTAGGGTTCAGGTCCTGGTATTTTCTGAGTGGGGATGACCACGAGAGTTGGTCGTTACCCCGCCAGTAATTGATGCCTACAGGCAATAGCGACCTGTAGTTTGCGTTCCTCATTGATTTCCTTCTCTTCCTCCGTAATACAAATTTCTAGGACGTTCGACGTAAGTCAAGAAAACACTTTGATTCACTCAAATAACACACACAGTTCACATTCACAGTTCACACTTTACATGTTGGTTATTTACACAATTACTTTACAGTTTTACATGGAACATTCTTGCTACTAGATACTATCAATCTCTATAGACGCATGGTCACTAAATGCTGGGATCCTCGTTTACTAGCTTCCGCGTCCGGAGGAACTATATGTGCATATTTACTACCTTTCCCAATGCAGTGCACGACTGGGGGAACCCCGGGTTCCTACCTAACGATAGGCACTGGTGCAAGTTGAGGGTAGGAGGGTTTAGGTGTGCCTAGCTGACCCACAACCGATATGTTTGGCGAAGCGAGGGTTTAGGTGTGCTGGCCGGCTGACAACCCTTGGGAGAGAGGAGAGGAGTGCCTAGTTTGCTCGGTGGGAGTCATACCCTGGAACACCGATTTTCAGGGTCTCTTGCCTTCCTATACACCCATACCAGGAGGTTGGAGTTCCATTAAGTGGGTGGAAAGAAAATGGCTGTTGGCCATGCTAGTCTTCTGCTACTGCATGTGTACCACTCTCAAAGAAACACTTTACTTCTTATGAAAATACAATAAATTTCCCTATGATTACATTTACCACGTGTTGCTGTGAAAGCGTAAATATTAATAACATTTACATAAATATTAAACATAGCTTCAAGTGATTATACATAAAGTAGAATCCCATTGTTACAACCCCTCATCGTTTCTGGGAAAAGGTTCATAAAAGTGGGAAGCTCGTAATAGAGGAATGAGCACATTTGGCAGATTTTGATCCACTTATTACCTTTATATCAAAATTTGCTGTTTATAGTATTCAATCATCTGTGGAGTAAAAAATACAGTTTTTAAGTTAAATACAAATAATTTCAAAATTTGGATGCCTTCATAAAAATTTATGTTCTACAAAGCAATCTTCAGTCTCTCCTCATCACAAAGAACGGCATAAATGCACTGCGACATACCCACTTACATTGACTTTCTGCGGAAAAATCATATGATTTATTATTGAAAAGTTAACTTATTATTTCAGATTTTATTATAAAGATTTTGAATATCATTGACACTGAAGTTGAAAACCCAGTGTGCTGTGACATGTGGCGGTGCGGGCATGTGGTGCGCTTTTTCTGGTTGCTTAGGATAGGGGTGTAGAGAGCAGCACCTTGGCTTGTCTTGTTCTTGCTCTCAGCTGGCTGTGCACGCGTGATCCATCCTGCTCGCCTGGGCCAAGCATATTCCGACTGGCCAAGCATATTCCGACCACAACAGCTTGTATTGTTTACGTGATAGTCAACTGCAACTGTGTATTTATTGCCTTTCAGTGCAGCAGTTGAATTTATTTTTTATGGCACATCAACTGTTGCAGCATGTCCACTATAAGATTTTAAGTGATACAGATAGTTAAAATGCAGTGGCGGCCGGTCAATGTTTTGAGCTCAGTGCTCTCAATATAATGATCTTCACCCCCTCCCCCTCTAAATCGCTATACTTTCTTTTCCTACTAATAGTCATAATATTAACACAAAGACATAGAACTTTTGGTTTACATGTATTGAGAAATTGCACTGCGTTTCATGGAAACCAGTAATATTATACTAGGGCCTAAGTTATGCGTCTCGGCAATTTAACCAATAAAGTGTGTTTTAAAAAACTTTCAAATAAAGAATTAAAGTTTTGTATTAATTGCAATTTATAATTACTCTTGTCTTCTTGGAAACAATTATGTTAAACAATATTCTCAGAGTACGTCTGATCAGCATTATAAGATATCAAACGTGTTCACCAGCCATAATACACACATTGTTGTACAGCTGTTGCATGGCA
>PNEQ01014318.1:0-19503 GCA_003012365.1 Medauroidea extradentata
TTTGTATATGCTTCAAGCCGTAGACGGTGACGTGTAGTTTTGATGAGATTTTTTCCATTTCATTATATTTACTGGTTTTCAAGTTTTGTATGAAGTAAAAATATGCAAATTTTGACTTTGAAGTGACATTACGGGAAAACTAGGTGAGCTAATTTTTTTCCGTTAGATATTAATGTTCTCTGAAGTAATGTCTACAAAACTAACACTATTTTATACAAATATAAAATTATGAATTTTTCCCCACTTGAACGCCCTTAAGGGCCTTAAATTTTGTCATTACAGTATATATATTTATTTTGGCGATATTATACCTGTATTTATGCCCCCTTGTTTACCTTCACAAACATATAAATCTTTTAAGATTACTTTTCTCACTGGGTGCTCGTGTGTATTGAGAGGCGTTTCTCTTAAAATTTAGAATCCGAAAACTGAAATCCTTCAAACTTAGTGCACTTTGCACCAGAAACAGGGCAAAGTAATTTTGGAAGGGAGGGGGGACGAACTTCACAGCTGTATCGGATACCGGGCTGAAACTAACCCTCTTCATACTGGAGATTAGAAAAATTATTATAAAAATTGATACACGCCAGGAACGGAGGGAGTAAAGTGTATTTCGAAAATGCAAAATTAATCGCCATACGACCATACGACGCTCATAATGTGCGATATGACGTCATTTAAGTAAGAAAACATCTCGTATCCACATTCACTTGTGAGCATTCACTAGAGACTGCAGGGTTTTTCCGGGTTGATGTGTTGTGAAGAGCCAGAATTCCAGTTTTATACTGAACCGCGTTTGAAAGAGCAAAAGTTGTTTCGGAGTATTTTATGAGTTTATTTTGACAAGCAATGCATGCAAGTTATAAATTTTACATGATAATCGTTGGTAACAATAACATCGTTTATCTTTGGAATTGGCGTTACGGACTCAAAACCGTCTCTAGAGCTCTAGACCATGCTGTTAGGCGCAAAACAATGCTCGCGCTTTTACCAATAGAAGTAGTAACCTTTAGAAAGATTTTTTTTTTTTGTATCATAACTGAATTATTGGGGCAGTTATTGAAAATAAATGTTCAATGAAGATAATAATTAATATACGATTTTGTGTATGTATTCCAACATATAATTTTTTCTGAATTTTATAGTGTTTTATAAAACAATCGAAGGAATAGGCCTATGTTTATCTTAAATTTTAATACTTCGTAGTTGTTGCATGGTTACATTTTTAATAATTATGTTTTATTTATTATGATATACTGTCCATAAAACAAGTTAAGTTAGTTAACTAAGCTTATATTATCAAATATTAAAAAAAATCTCGCTATAATCTTGAATCAGGAAAGTATGAACAAATTTCCTCGAGGACTCTTAAATGATATTATAGCGTAATGTATTGTGATAATTATGCTGTAAATTCAATTTTGTTTGCTGTAGTCTAATTTGAATTAAATCTACGTTTTGGTTTTTAACTCCTTTGCATACTATCTTGATTAAAAACATTCACTTGCGATATGTTCCAAAATTTGTAGATTCATGACCATCACTATAGAAGTACAATTATATAAGTCGGTTGTGTTGGCAACCATTTTTTTTAATTGGTTGTACTTGTATCGCGTATCGAAATGAGATTTGTGAAGGTTTTTGGGAACGTGATTAAAATTGTAACTATGTGTAGTTTTCAAGTAAAAAATAATATTACTTGGCAATGCCTTAAATGCACGAATGGAATAGTTAAGGGTATTGTACAGAACAAGGTCGTGGTTGCTGAAGCAGCTAGTGCGCTCGCCTCTTATTGAAAGCCGAGCCGTGCTAAGAATTGTCGACGGGATTTTACGATGAGATCCCTTTTCCCCCGCGCCATCGTTCCAGCGCTGCTCCATCCTCACCTCATTGCATCTCTGACCAGCGCTGCAAACCTCGATGTAAGACTGGGTTTAATTGCAATGTCGGATTTTTTAAAAAATTTTTTGCTTTTTTGAAATTCTGAGAAGAAAAATGTAAAATTGGAGATTTTAGCGTGAGTTCTATTTTCCTTGCGATACACTCGGACGAAATCAGTCCAACATTTTTTTATTCTTAATTTTCTGGACTAGCAGCGGCCTAAATATTTCGATGGCCTAGTTCAAAAGGGGAACAACTCAAAATTCCTACTTTTTAGTAAACTACGAATACAATTTTTTTCCGTTTAGCCGAAAAAATGTGTTAACTAACGTGGTTGGGGTTAATTTGTAGCAAAAGTACAGAGCAACTATTTAAGGTGTTCAAAATGTTTATAGTCTACATTTGCTGACAATATCACAATTTAAAATAAAAGAAACACAGTTTCAGCTATTCAGTGGCAATCGATATGAAGCGCCATGTTATTAAAACAAGCGAATTTATGTGTTTTCCTTTTCAACTGGGTAAAGTGCACTTCTATCTACGTGTTGGTGGCCAAACACAAAATTGCAATTGTTTAGTTCTTTCCCTTTTGAACTTGGCAATCGATATGTTGCAAGTTCAACTGAAATTATTTCACTGTAGCCCAAGGTAAACATAATTCACACTATTATCGCAAGTTTCAAATTTTTTCCTCAGAATTTCATAAAAGCGAGAAATATAATAACCTAATATAGCGAATGATACTGAGCCTTTTTTAGATCATGCCGGTGGTTTTACTGTGATTTCAAAAATAAATTTTTTACACCAACATCATTTTCTTATCAAAGAATCCTTTCATTGTTTTGTCGCAAATATGTCACGATTTCCACTACAATTATTTTTGCATCAAAAACTCGCATATATTTCTTCAGATTTTTGTTCCTGAAGTATTGCCAATTTTGTTACGAAAACAAGCCAAAACCAAGAAAACAATTTTTTTTTGCGAACGAACAGTGCATTACTAGTTTATAGAACATAGAATTGTGCATTGTGTGACTTGCTCAGAGTCTTGAATTTTTCCAAGGCATTCCGTTTTAAAAGTTATCAATTTTTCACACCAATGGAAGAAAAAATTCCTAGCGTGCCTTTAAGGCCTTGTTACAGAGTTTTGCAGTGATTTCGAAAATATTTTTTATTGCTACCTAATACTCATATCAAAATTTCGCTGCACAGTTTTGACACTTACATGTTATAATTTGTAGCTGAATTTTTTTGTAGAATCATACCGAACGGTTTTTTAGATTTCGTTATCCAAAGCACCACGTTTTTCGTCGTGAAAATAAGCAAAAATTATGAAAAAATATATATTTTTTTTTTGCTGGCGAATGGTACATTATTTTAAAAAACGCGTCCACATTATTGTGCATCGTGTGATTGCACATTGACTCAAATTTTTTCAAAACTTTTGGTTAAAAAATATTTGAGTTATTGGCACCAGTCTGAAAAAAAACTCTGGAGCAAGACCTTAGCGCTGACCAAAATCCCTTCTCTCCATTTCAATGTAACTAGAACATTTTTAAATATTTGCGGTAATCGAAAACGATCGTGCCTGACATAAAATGGCTAAAGAACCGTTCTGAAACAATTTAAAATTTCAAATAACGCTGCCATTGTATTTATTTTTTATTATTTTACCATGGAAATGACACCATGGAGTAACGATGTTACTCACGGGTCGAGCAACCCTGCGAGTTTTTTTATTGTTATTATTAATTTTAACCTGGGATGTCCGTGAGGACTTGAGGCATTATCCGCGGCTAGGAATCGTGACGCTAGCCTCTTGCAGTTCGTGAGCGCGGACGATAATCCAATAATCCTCGCGCGCCGCTGGAGACTCGGTTGCTTTACGCGGCCGGTACAGGCCAGTCCACGTTAAAAATAAAAAATAAAAATAAAAAAGGAAAGTGAAACAAGCGGTTCACTCACGTCATCTCCCACGCGGGGAGGTGTTGCAGAAGAGAGCCGGTATCTGGAGCACAGGAGTGGAGATGGTCGTCCCCGCCCAGTGCTACAAGACATACCACAATTATGGTACATCATGTAACAAGAATTCTTTCACACTCAGTACGCACAATACCCGTAACTTTATTAAGTCCACTATGGAAATTAAATTTGTGGTACTGTACCGTGATTTCACGGAGAAAAAACTATAGTCTGGACGGAGTTTTTGGTCGTACTCTGTTGCAGTGCAGATGATTGTCAAATAAAACTAAATAGAACAAGAAAATATAAATAAGCAGTGTATGATTTAGTAAAAATTATACGTAAACAACACAAAATTCCTTTAAAAAAATAAAAGAAAAAAAAAACAGGCATCAGACAATACAGATTAGAGGCCTACTTTAGCAAAAATTCAAACAGATAAAATTGTGAACCACAAAAAGAAATGACAACAATGAAATAAAACAAAACACAGCAGTTTTCCAAACACTAAGATAAAAACTAAAGGACAAGCATAGCCAATAAAATATATTAACCGCAAAAAAATGTGATACAACGATGAAACGAAACATAATACAGTAGTTTTCCAGACAAAAAGCGACGTTTTTCTATTCTCTTTTGTTTTCTTTGACAAACATCAGCATCGCAGTGTAGTATGTCTAAAAACTACATCCAGCCATGAACTCATTCCACAACTCTTTGAGATAAGAACCTACGATAGTTAAACTAGTCCAGTCCTTTTAGGTTTGTTCGGTTTGCCTGATACAGCTAGTTGAGTAACAAAAGTCTGGTTTGAATTACGGTAAAATTCTATTAAATACTTGGGGCCGCGAAGGCCGAGGGGTCAGACCTCTCGTCTCCCACCAAGGCGATAAGGGATCGATTCCCGGCGGGGTCGGTCCCCGGATTTTCGCATGTGGGAATCGTGCCGGACGATGCCGTGGGTCGGCGGGTTTTCTCTGGGATCTCCCGTTTCCCCCGCTCATTCATTCCGGCGCTGCTCCATACTCACATCATATCATCCCTAACGATCTCGCTGTTAAGCGCTGACCAAAATTCTCTCACTCACTATGAAATACTTAAACCGAAAAATTCCGGTACACTAAGAAAAACGTATTTACAATTCATTGACAGAAACCGGTATTCGTACGTACAGAAACGACAATTGTCTAGGTAGCTACAACCAAAATTATGGTACGTCCAAGAACCTCTTTCCCATTCACTCACCGTGAATCGCTACTCAGCGCTATGAGAAGATCCTTGGCCACTGCGTCACGTCTTCTTCGGCCGCACGTAGATCACATAACCTCATTTCTCGTGATTAAACGCGCACACGCGTGCTTGCGTTATTCTCGACGCAATGCACGAACTTGTTTCTTACGTCGTGGCAGACTGCGCTGGCCGAATATCGGGTGATTACACGTATTTATCTATACAATATTGAAGCCATCGTACACTACCTCTCGAATAAAATTGTTTTATTAAACCTTTAAACAGGTCTACCATATTTTATCAGAAAAAAATAACTTTGCAGTCTTTGGATCCAGACTCTAGAAAAGTACTAAAAATGATTAGAAGTTAAACTATTAAACTGGTTTTAATGTTTTAACTGTAGTCTATAAATATAATAATTTCCGGTCATTGTTGTGAGGCAATTAGTGTAGCTGTTATCGCAAAAAAAAAAAATTTATTTCCATTGATTGTCGTTCGTTTTCTGTCGCCATGCTATTTATTGAGTTGTGCAAGGAAAGCAAGTGTATTGAAATTTTACATGATTGTATTATTGATATTAGTGCAAACAAATATTTTTTTGTATCGAAAATGTGACAAATATAATTTTTGTACTACTGTGTTCCTCGAATGTTGCTCACGACCCAAGAGAAAGTACGGGATAACAAGCAGGGACGTAACGAATGCTGCGTATAATTTGGCGAAAAAAAAAAAAGAAAAAAACACGTTACACAGAAAAAAGTCTGTGACAACGACTGTTTGATGATGTAACACATTTTTGCGGCCAACATAGCGTGAACATTCCGGCCTACAAGGCTTGCAGATACGGATTTTAATTGGGGTATCACTGTGAAAAAAATTTTATTGTCAGTGATTCTTTTTTTTTAAATGTCTCCCAAACATAAATTTCATGAGAAATTCCTAAAGGAATAATTTCGCAAAGAGGAACATTTGTCAATTTTCGTTTTAGATATAAGTGAAATATTACGAAATTCAGTGTTAAGTAATTTGATAAGCATATTTATCAGCGATAAAAATGTGTTTGATAGTTAATTTTTGTTACAATATTCCTAAAGATAATGTATCAAGATTTTTTAAACAGTTAGTAATCAAACTGATTAATAGAGAAGGGATTTCATTGTAACGGATTTTTAAATTTAACTTCTTAGCTACAGGCTTTATAAGTATTGCCCTTAAAAAAACACGGAATTTTCGTTACAGAGAGAGAGTATGATGGTAAACTTGACTTCTGCAACACACGTGGCCAATGTAGCAGGCGGTTGCACCGGCCTCCATAGCGTAGTCGTTTAGGCGCCGGTCAATTGTGTGAGAGGTCTGTGTTCGAATCCCGGTTCGAGCATAGATGTTGTGTTTTGTCTTCACCTCTCTTCACCCTCGTCGGCTCTTAAACCCTTGTTGTTGAAGAGCCGTAAAACCCTTACTCTAATAATAGTTTGTAAATTTGCCACACGTGCGTATAGGAGCGCTAAGAAAATGGGTATGGTAGCACTACTAAACGTTTTTATGTATAGGCCATTCGGAATAAAGTGAGCACTAAAGATTTAACCTTTGAAAAAAATCACTAGCCGTTACTGCGTATAAGTCAACATTAACAACCGTTACATTATTGTTTGTATGGTTAGTAGTGAATAACTGCATGTAGTTCCATGAATTTTCTTATTTGAACACAGCATTAGTGAAACAACATCAATTGCAAACGACCTCTCTGTATTTAATATACTGAAAAATATTTATTTAAGTTCTTACTGACGTGCCTGCTGCCTGTACATTTTTATTTAATTTGCGGCAGCAGAAAGCGACGCAACCGAGTCGATTGTCGTTGGCAGACGCCGCTAACTCTTCGCGCCACAGAGGTAGTTTAAAATTTTCCCAACAGATGGCACCAGAGTTAGGTTTTCGCCGCTTGGAAGCAAATTGCGTCATTCAGTTTGTTTGTCCGTTATGTAATGAATATCGGTTTCTGATAAACACATATAAAGTATTAGAAGTGACTGTTCATGAATATAATTGATAAATTATGTGAAGTCAATAGTAATGTAAGTTGTTTTGTTTTATGATCGCCAGCCTGAGTATCTGGAAATAGAAAACAGCATTTTTTCCCCTGTTTCACACATTAAGATAATAGGTTATTTATTGTTTCTCTTTACGTGCGTCGTCGTTCATTACAGTATGATGAACGGAACTTGAATTCTTGAGTTGCGTGTGTCATGTGTGTTTTTAGTGGCGGTTTTAATTTAAAAGTTCGAATATACTGTGCATGCATTTACGAGATTCGTAACGGTAACAGCGCCGTTAGAGTAGACGCAGAGAAACCAGTGTTATAAGACGTTTACTAGCAGGTATTTATAATTAAGATTATTACTGAGTATAGCACATATTCAACACCCGTGCATTTAATGAGTACATATTGTAGCTAAAATTTATCGGAGCAGTGTAACGTAAATGTAAACATTGTACAAGCCTATGCAAATAAAAGCACATGGCAATGTTGATGTTTACATGTAGCGGAAAGATATAAATTGGCAGAAAAAAGAAATTAATCAGGGCTTTTTTGAGTGCTCACTTTATTCCGAATCACCTATAACAGTCAAATGTAATACTAAAGTTACCAGACAACTGTAGAAGGTAGCATATTTACAAGACGGAAGTATGATAACGGTCCTATAATGCGTTTAGGTTAAATTCTTCCTAAACATTTAGGAAGTATATTTTTACACTGCTCTCTCACAACACGCTTACATTGAAATGGCGTGTTTTAGTTTGATCACAGTCGTAAGATATGCCCCGAGCTAATGATAAGTTTGCAAGGAAACCAGCCTTCTGTCCGAGCGTAACAATTGATGAGTAGGAAGTAAAGAATACACAGGGATTGGATTGGACCACGCACGAGACTGTTGAAGTTCAGCGTGAGAGATTTTCTTATATCTGCGTGTCATTATAGGAACCTGAAAAATTTCACGTTTTAATTTAGGCTCAAGCCAGACTTCAAGAAACTATAAGTTCGTGTCACTTTTGCAATTGATCCTTGAATTATTTGACCCCACCTGGAAGTCGCTAAGCCAATAATAATAATTTATTTATTTCGTTTTCTTTTATGAACTTATTGGGTTTTTTTACGTGTCCCCGAATAGCACAATGCCTTAGTAGATAGAGGTACGCGGGGGGAAAAGGGGGTAGGAGTATGCAAGGGTCTGTTTAATGAACCATCCCAGAATTCGTCTGGAATGACTTCGGAAAACCCTGGAAAACCGAAATCAGCGTAGCCAGCCGGGGATCGAATCCGGATCCTCCCGATGCAAGGCGAATGTTTTAGCACTGCTCCAACACGATCAGTATTCTCCACCACCATAATAATAATAATAATAATAATGGAACTGATGTGAGCCCAATTCACTGTCAGAGAACACCTACTGAACAGTTGATTCTGCTTGAGTTCATAAATAATTTTGGAAGCTAGTCTACAAGTCAGAGAACACGCAAATTTTACCCGGTCTCTGGTCACAGTCAAGAGATGAGCGAAGACACAGACGTAGAAAGTTCTTTTTTATACCCATGCGACGATTTAGAATAAATCTCTGCTGCTGATGGTCGAGCAGGAAGGTCGCCACTGTATCAGTTTCAGATATGACTTTGACCTTTACGTTACAGAGCGAGGGCACCACGTGGTGTGACATTTTGGTTGCGAGCATTCAACTGTCCCACGCCCCACCGACGCTTGCGAGGAAATGTCCCCGAGTAGACGATCGTTAGTCCACATAATATGACAGGACAACCTGGAAGAAACATAGCAATTCCATATTGTCATGCCCTCTCAGGAAAATAAAAACACCAAAGCCGATATGCTCGATAGAATTTAAATTGCTTAAAATCGTTTGAAAACCTCGGCGTTTTTACACGCATGAAAAAAAAAAAAAAAAAAAAAAACATTTAGCATCTCAACGACTTAAGGCGCCCGCCTGCCTTGTAGCCAGCGTTGCCGTGTGCTAGCAGAACGATTTTATCTAAGAAACTACTAAACGTGTTTCTAATGTGTGGATTTACGAAAAGAAGAAATACTTCAAACGATCTCGGAACAGCAGTTTTAAAACATCACGATCATTATAAAGACCATTCCAGAGCTCCTAAAAATGACTGAAAACGGCTTTTTTAATCTATTATATCCAAACAAATACTGAAGGGATTCCTGTGAATCTACAATAGAGAGGTGTATTGGACTGTACGTAAAACTTTTCTACAATGAAAAGATGAGGTCACCACTGAAAGTGTCAGTCAGGCGAGTGTCCTACGATACCACTGCACGCCGTTTGTGTCTTGCGGTAGAGGCGATACCGCGACGGATGAGCCGGTCAACATCGCCCTTGACGCCATGTCTCACTCACACTAACACACGACCACCAGGCGGGCGCCTTAAGAGCGCGGCTACCGCAATTTTCATTACCATTTTTTATTTGTACCAGATATTTTTTTATTATTTTAGACACAAAAAGTGACTAAATTTGGCTCTTATGAAATTTTTTTATCTCTCATAGTTTTCGCGTAATGGCTTGTTAAAGTCATATTTTGCATTATCCGTTTTAACGACTACGCTAAAACCAAATGTTATACCAAACTAAAAAAAAAATCACAGTGGATAAAGACATTGCAGGCTAAAATGACATGCTCATAAGATTAATTTAAGAATAAAAATTATTTTAATTTTAAAAAAATTCTGAAACTGAAAATAAAAATTTTTAAAATTCAATAGTTGTACGTCGGCGACTTATATTAAAAATTCGGATAAATCGACAGAAGTGGTATAATTTAGTCGCCACAGACCAAGCTCGGATACTGCTGAATATCCTCTTGTACTGGTACGAAATAAGTATATGGCATTACAATTGCGTAATATTAATGTATACTGTACAGACGTGCTGAAGTCCTCTGTTAAGAATAACGCTTCTATGGCCTATTCAATCTTGTCCCCAGAAACTTCTAGTTGCAAGCTGGTGCATCGGTACGACAAATGCCTCAGTCTGCACGGTGATTATGTGGAAAAATAGTGTAAAGATGTACGTTTCTTTTGACATTAAAATCATTTCCTAATTCATTCCCCCCCCCCTTTTTTTTTTTTTCACTACAGCCGATCGGAGGTTGGGAAAATTTAACCCTCATAAATTATACAGTTTAAAATGGAAACCTCCTGGTTAACATAATGGGTTTTATTGCCGTGTTAAGTAAGGAAGTTACGTTCTCGCATTCTGAATAACAATAGCCTCGCCTGGAGGAATAAGTAGCGGCGACGAGAGTGCAGTGGGGTCAGTAGCTGCTCAAGACAAGGGGCTCAGCGATTCTCCCCACTTGCACTGAAGTGCGGCAATAATGTATCGGGGAAAACGGGTCTGTTATTTTTCCAAGCCTTCCAGCCGCCAACAATTCGCCAGGATGGTCCTAGATCAAGACTCACGACGTGCCGTTCGTCGTTTGCCGATACATTTGTCATCCCGCTAACGATGAGATCTGAGGTGTCCAAAGTTCACCCATATTCCAGATGTTAACATAAAATGTTAGGTCTAGTAAACACGTAATTAGTCGATCCCCGGCAACCAAAATAACGATGTTTAAACCTAGATCTGCCCTGTAATGTAAAATCAGGTAGATTAATGCCACAGTAACCACAACAACATATTTAAGTTAGCATAAACCCCCATACCTTAACATTAACTTCCTTACAATTTCAGAAAAAAGTGACTACCTCTGGCTGAAACCCTTAAGGCAATGAACTTCACATTTATTTTAAACAATTGCAAATAACTCGAAAGTTTTTTAATCAAGTGCTTAGAAAAAATTTGAAACTTTGTACGATCATACGATACATAACTTTGTCAGAGCGTTTTTTTAATAATGTACCGTTGGTTAGCAAAACATTATTTTGCTTCATTTTGGCTTATTTCGACAACTAAATACTGTATGTGATATTTCTGGGGCAAAAATCTATAATTTCGTTTGGTGTATTGCAACAGAAACATTCATATACAAACGATGATATATGAGTTAAAACTGCAATAATAATATCTTGATATGTGTGTTAATTTGCGTTTAAAAAATATTTTTGAAACCACTGCAAAACTAAAGAACTAGGCCTTAACTCATGGGTAAGTCAGCCAGAACGGTACGTTAATAACAGTGTACTGTGTAGTTCTTAGAACTTCAGCACTTCAGGGGGCGGATTAAATATAGCATTTTATAGGCGCAACGCAAAATTTGCACCTGCGTTGCGTCTTATTGCATTGCATTGAATTGTATACTCACGTAATGCCTTATAAGAAGCGTTTAACTTGCTCTGCACTTGCGTTAGGCTGCGTTGGCGTAAATAACAGGTGGCGATATTTAATCTGCCCCCTTGTATGGACCGAGTGAAATGCGTCCACCCATGTAGCCACAATAAGACCATGAAATTAGACGAGTGTACGTCTGTGTATTTCAGTAGATAGCGACGCTCGGGAAACTCGCTTAAAGACGGTTAAATTAAGTCACGATATTAACCTGTGCAATAGACAATTTCAGCTTGAGGCGTTCGTCAAAAATTACCCGAGTAGAGTTTCCAAAAGACTAAAAAGTCGTGGAAGCCTAATTTTCTTGAATTTTTTTAAACAATATTTGGGTTCGGTCTGCCGAAAACGATTCAAGAAAATACAGATTCCTCTAATAATTCCTGTGCCCGTGTGAAATTGTGTGTAATCGTCTCTAATTACCTTGCTGCCGACGTGACGTAAAACGTCCGAACAGAGTAAGATAGCATAATATCGTCGATATATTGTCAAACAAGCCAGTATCACAATGTTTTTGCAATATGATATTAGCCTTTTAAGCAATTTACCAAACGGACAATATAACATTTTTTAAAAAAAATATATGGTATTAGCCCTTTTGACTGCATTTATCGATCCAGTCTTCCTTACCAACTCTCACTATTTTTTCCCATTTTTGCACCACATTATTGAAATTTACTCTGCCCTGCCCTCTCGCTATGTATATTAACAAGAGTAGTAATGACGATAATTATTTAACTTAACTCAATGCAGAGTATTTGAAAATTACTGTTAACCATAGGTACGACAATACTAAGAGGGAGAGAGAGAGAGAGAAAGAGAGAGCATTATTCCACAGCGCGAAGGAATCAAAAATTTTACCGGTCGCCATTTTGGCACATTTAAAAAAAGTGCTGGATAATTCTTCACATTTCCTGCTCGCTAGAAGTGTGCACCTGAGAAAGTTTCGCTCTAAGTCCGGGCCTAGTGGGTTTTAGTGGTAAGCCCGGTGATTGGACAAAGCTGGTCAGGTCACCGAGCAAACCTACGTTATCCCATGGTAACTTAATATAACCGCCTCACTCAAGTCGCGTCCTAACAAGGCTAGTGGGTCAGGTGGATGACGTGAGGCATGCGTAATGGACCCCTACTCGCCATCCCTCCTTGCCCCCTTCACGTGCTTTCTTACGCGCGCGCTTTACGTCGTAATTTGTGCCGCTTACGTCAGCTAACACTGGGCGTCCACCGGTAACTTACGCCCCTTCCTCTCACTTCTTCTGTGGTTATCCTTTCTCTTCATCACCTCTTCCTCTTGCAGACCGTTGTTCAAGATGTGAAACGTTGACTTTCCAATGGCGGTTACAATTCTACGCACATTAGAACTTTGAAAATATATTTTTTTATTGTTATAATTTTCGTATCGACGTATGCGCACACTTTTTTGTCACACATATGTCATAACAAGTTGTCCCGTAATGCGTTTCAATGCCCATTAAATATTCTGCCCCTCTTCCCCGTTTTGCTCCTCCACCTCCAAATATTTTTGGCAGATAAATTTGCGGGCACGCCACACAACTCGCAAAAGTTTAATCCCAATCAGACGAATGGCATAAGAACGCGTTAAAAGATTACAAAAAAAATTGTATGTCTCCAGTTTTTATGGCGATATGTGAACGGTCTAGAATTTGATGCATTGCAATGCCATGTAGTGACGAGTTAGAATAAAACGTATAGCATAAAAACCTTCTAAAATTTTACATATATGCGCAAAATTGCATAGTGATTGGGCAAACGTTTCGGAGTTTAACCATATCATACGTACATGCATAAACACTTACTTATATATACTTATATACCAACATCCATTCTATATAGACATATAAATTTGTACCTATATGTTATGGTAGCAGTGAACCTCGCAGTTAGTAGATTTTTGCACCCAAACGATCGCTAGTTTTGTTATGAAAACCAGCCAAAATCAAGCAAAATAATATTTTGCTAACTAACGGAGCATTACTGTGCAAAACGCCTAATAGTAGAGAGAACTGTGATCGTATGACTGAACTTTGTCTTAAATATTTTTCAAACCATTCCGTTAAAATTTTTCAGTTTTTTGCACCAACGTGAGTAAAAATCTACCAAGTACGGCTTTAAGTCACGTTATTATATTGGTTATGGTGAAATGTCAGCAGATGATTTTCAAGAAAGCACCCCATGTAGAGCTTCCAAGCATTCAGTAGGTCCCGAGAACCTGCATCATCTAGATTTCTTTCACGAATATTATTTTTGAAATCCTAAACGAGAGCAGATGTTGAAACACTGTAGCAGAATTTTTACTATGAAGTGTAATTTTTCTAGACAGACAGTTACATCAATTTGGTTAGTTAGTTCATTAATGAGAATTTCGTTAATTGCATAATTAGCAGAAAACATTGTGTATTTTGTCTTGAAAAAATTAATCAAGACAGTATTAACTTTTTTTTTTAAGCAAAACTGTGCAACAGCTTTCCGATATCGGTTCTCGTTTAGGATTAAAAAATACGTATCGCAAAAGCAGCGTATCATTTTCTACGCGAACTGCTTAATTTATTCATATTACGTTTATTTACGAAATAAACACACGTTTGAAACTATGCTTCTATGTTTACAAATATTCAGCACGCTTGTTAGAAACATGATTTCCGGGCCTTTCAAAGTGGCCAAAGCGGGTCTTTTAGACTGCTGTAACTCCGAAAATATTACATGAATTCGTAAAATGTAAAGCGCGAGGCATGCGTTGGCCTTTACTTCATACTATTTGAATATTAAATGTTGCGGTCACCGCTTAAAATCCCGCAGGAAAAAGACTACAACGGAAACCTTGCATGCCAGTTTGGCGCGCTGCGAATATAGGTGATACGCTTCTCGTCAAGCATTGGACACTGGCTCTTATCGCTACACTGTTACCACGCGTCAAAGGTGGCCCAAAAAACACACTTGTTTTTAAACATTTTCTTGGTTTCATACGTAATAGCAGTATCGATGTGTTATTGTATTTCGAGCGGTCATCTGGGTTCAAGTTTTTTTTGCTCGTTTAAGTGGGCGTAGTATATAAATCAATGAATTCTAAATGCATTAATTAAAATATCCATTTGCTACAAGGCCAATGCCGACTATCTATCATTATGTGTGACCAAATTAAACGGCACCATATTTCAGTCCATAACATGCCATTACCTATACCAAAGTTTTATTTGTTGAAAAATAAATCATCACCCTCACTCCCGCTAAAGTACACAATTCCTTGTCTTTGCGTGTAATATATCAGCGTTCAATTTGGTCGTGTAACAAAAGAGCACCTTAATAGTCTAGTTATTTTACAACGTCTTTGAAAATATCAGATCTCTCGAAGCTAACATGCAAAAATTAAAAATAACAATAATCCTAGGCAATAGTTTTTGCCAACTTGATGAAGAAAAATTTTCCGCGGGTGACGTATTTTTAGGTCACAAACTCTGACGCTGAAATCTCGTCTATTTTTGCAGTGCAAGATATTACGATTAACGAATGTGTCGCACTGAGAAAATGTTTGCTCTTAAGTAGAGGTAACAGCCGCCATGTTGAATCAGCCTATTTTTTTTTTTTTTTTAGAAGGAAATTGTGAAACTTGCTATTATAGCTTGAATTAAATTTATCTTGTGTCTCGGGATCTATGATGCGTCCAACACAAAGAGTTTATAATAAGACTAACTGCATAGGAAGTACCTACAGCTATGTCAGTAATTTGCTGTTGCATTAATTCTCGTAATCTTTATCGTGGGCTTTAGCGGCCAGAGTAATAAGTTCCTCGGCTTCTGAGTTGAGGCCACGACCGATGTTCAGTTTCTTTAGACGTTTCGGCAATACTTGTTGCCATCATCAGGCGATACGTTTCTTGTATTTTAAATTGCAGAAGTATGACTCGACATTTACTCGAAAATGGTTTACTCTAGCACTTTCCGACAAGACTACCCTTTTTAAAACATTTTTGCACCTGGTCAATTTTCTGTAGTAAAACGTAAATAACAATGACGTGTTCCAGTGTTACAAGCCAAAAGAAGACTTTTGGAACAGTGATGTGCCTGTGACATTAACAAACTAAATATCTGAGAATGAAGAACGGTAATTGTTGAAACAGTGTTCAGAATATCGCTATTTAATATGTAGTAGTTTTTGAGACATTAATTAATTTGTAATTATAAAATATATTTTCAAGGTAGCATTAGTCCTACTATATTCACTTTTAGGACAAATTAAAAACACGATTTTGTACTGAGGGTGATCTGATATATTGGGCATCCAAACAGATCGCCCTCAGTACAACCCTGATGATGGCAACAGCAAGTATTGCCGAAACGGCGGAATAAACCAAACTTCGGACGTGGCCTCAACCCAGAAGCCAAGATACTTATATTTCTCGTAGTGAAACGGGGTTTCTAAAGCTTAAAAATTAAGAAACTGTGATTTCCTTCTGTATCAACAGACAACCTAGAACACCAGAAAAGTTACTGTTACTCAAAGTGATCTCAGTCGTGATTTTTTTTAGATGAAAAGTTTACATATGATAGGATATAAACATTGGATATATATAGACAAAGGACTATCTTACTTAATATCATACATGTTTTACCCAAGACTACCAGTACCAGGACCGGGGAAAAAGGACTATTTTGATATTCTGACAAATTGTATTTTTATGCGAAAGGCTCCCAGTGAGTGAAAGGATTTTGTTCAACAATTAACACCGAGGTTTTTTGCGCTGGTTGGGGATGACGTAGTTTGAGTATGGAGCAGCGCCGGAATGAGGGGGCGGGAGAAACGGGAGATCCCAGAGAAAATTCGCCGACCAGCGGCATTCTCCAGCACGATTCCCACATGTGAATGTCCTGGGTCCAAACCCACTGGGAATCAATCACCCGAAATGTGTCCAGCAAAACTCTTAACTCAGGGATAGGAGTGGGTTAGTAACACCACATTAGGAACTGACACGAAGAACTGACTGTATAGAAAATATTCGATTTCCTTTGTGCCTACAAGAGATAGTTCACACTATTTTATGGGCTGGCTGATGATATTAGTTGTTCGAAGATTAAACTGAAAGCATACTTACATTTGCTTCACTTTCCTTTACGAAAGTTTAAATACCGTTACTGATATTTCTCGTTGATGATCCTCTAGAAGATGTAAGTAATAACGTCCTGAGCGTCTTGCTGTGTCACTTCACATCATCAAACATAGTATATAACATAATTCACGTCTCTTCTCTTGCGATTCTATTTAACAATTATTTCCACACACTGTTTTGGTAGTAGAGAAAATTCATAAGTAGCTCAAAATACATTAAAATTAAAAAGTCGTGTTTAAACGATAAAATAATCTACAATAGACTGGCTGACTTCACAACTGTACATTTAACAATTTGTAGCAAAAATCGTTACTGGAAAAGATTAAAATTATTTGACAATTTCTACATTTTACAGATTGCCGAATCAAGGAATTTGAGTACTGAACTTGCCTGAAGTTATTGAAGTTTGAAAAGCAATAAAACTCTTATTCCAATTACTAAATGAATCAAACAATAGTATATACAGTACTCAGTACAATAGTCTTTGAGACTCCTCAACAAACTATGCATCATAACAATTCTATCTTCAACTCACATTAATCTCTACTCTTATCGTTCCTTTAGGTCAAGTCTGCTAAAAACACAAACACAGAGTAAAATGGCGTTCGGTCTGCCGATATTAAACGAAAATAAAAGTATTTAAAAGTTATCATATTAGTACCTTATGCTATAATAAGAACATATATGTTACTTGCTGTAATATTACTAAACAAAAACTAGTTATGCCCTAATTAATATATCATCTCCAACTTGTACCCGACTGATACTTGAACAAGAACAAGTGAATCATTGTAACAGATTTTCTTGTGGGGGGGGGGGAGGAATCATCAAGCTGCTCACTAACAATAAAATTTTACATATTTTGAATATAAAGTGGTAGACATTCAAGATGAATACGGTACTGAACTAAAGAAATCATTACTTCGATTTTGTGAATCTGTTATGTACGGTCCTTTAACTTTTCCTGGGGTTGCACAGTCTACTAGTGCAAGTGATGTTTTGTTGCTAATGATCTGTGGAAAACGATGCATTGTATGTCACTTGAATCGCGGAACAGCCTATACATCGTTCATGAAACTGCAATATGTCGTTCCCCACAACAATACTGGAGGTTTACTGAAAACATTTTTAAGAACATAATAGGAAAAAAAAGCTTTCTGATATGTATCAAAATAAACCCAGATTAGTCCTTGGGGGGGGGGGGGTGTAATACGACATTTTTACTGAAAGTATAAAAAAGTCATCATGTCTTTATATAGCGAAAAGTTAACTTCAGTTAAAACGAGGGTTACGATATATTGCTGTTTCATGGACGATATGCTAGTATTTTATAAATGACGTAATATAAATACACAACTAACTTGATTTAAAATGATAAGCGTCATGGTGGCGTAGTGATTTAAGTGAACATTTTAAAACAATTTTCGTGAGTTGAAATTTTTTAGTTTTTATGTACTTTAGCAGATTTGTTAGTCAACCTTATTGATAAAAATTTTCTCCTAAATGTTTTTATATCAGGAAATAGAGGATTACAGCAAATACCAGCAAATAGACGAGGCGCGATACAGTGAAAGAGTGAGAGATGTAAGGTCATCGCTTCAGCGCTGGTGATATGGGTGACATGATGTGAGTAAGGAGCCGCGCCTTAATGAAGGGGCTGTAGAAACGGGAGATCCCCAAGAAAATCCGTCGACGAACGGCATCGTCCGGCACGATTCTCACATGCGAAAATCCGGTGACCGACCGCGCCGTGAACGGAACCCGTACCGCCCCAAGGCGCGAAGTGGGTCGGTCTATCCAAACAGCGGAGCTTGAATAAGAAAACAAGAGTTTATTGTATAGCACATGATTGCACGATCAAGCACTGCCTCGGTATTATGCAAATTTTTATTGTGTACTTAATTAGTTAGCGTTCTTTGTGGCTAAGGTCGATAACGGCATTACTCTCAGGCCACGAGGTTATGGGTATAGGTATGAATGCGTGCAAAGGTGAACACGGATTTTTTTTGATAGTACTAAACCTTTCGACTGGTGGAGGACGATGTGAAAGGGAAATATAGGCAAGAGAGACAGTGTGAAAGAGAGAGATAGTTAGACAGAGAGAGAGAGAGAGATTGTACGAAGGGTTTCGTATGTGGTACATAAAACACACGTTGAAAATGCAATAGAAAGAGGTTGTCAGATATTCTGAAATCTTAATTTTCTGCGGATTGTTCGAATATCAAATTCTCATTATTTGATTTACCACAATATTTAATATTATTCCAACATGGCGTGTTTGGCTCAGCAAGCAGTACTAATGAAGTTCCATAATGTCATCATTTAATACGACAGTAACAAGAAACAAAATCGATCATTCGTTAAAAATAACTTATAACCCCTGTACAGTACTGAAAGTTCTAATTTTAAAAAATTTTAAAACTTGTTTGCCACCACTTAACTCACCATCATTCTGAAGCAAAAATTAACTTAACGATGGGTTATCTCTTTCTCTCTACCTCTCTCTCTCTCTTATATATATATATATATATATATATATATATATATATATATCAAAGATTTATCTAAAAGACATACTAGGTCTTTTACCTCCTAAGAGTCTGAATTTTGAAAAAAATCCTTGAATAACATTTTAGACTACTTTAGTGGTGTCTCTTGGAGTGAAAATCACAAAAGTCTGCTGGGTTCAAGATATATCGATGCTTAATTGAAAACTAATTTCATCACCATTCACCCCTTTTTACCTCCTATGGTGGGAAATATTGAAAATTAGTGAAAGGTATTTAGGTAAGCATCAATATGAAACAAATAACACGTCGATATATTATCAATGGAGTCAATATATATATATATATATATATATATATATATATATATATATATATATATAGGGGAAGGTGGGGTAACTGTACGCAGCGGGTAATGGTACGCACGTCAACATCTGGCTGTAGAAGAGCACAC
>PNEQ01014319.1:0-10927 GCA_003012365.1 Medauroidea extradentata
TGTTAAAGAAGTTGTTTAACACACTAAAAGAAGACAATGTACGATCTGGTTTCAAAAAGTGTGGCATTGTGCCTTTATGTCGGAACAAAGTCCTTCAGATGTTACCAAGCATTGACAGCAGCAACCAGAGCGAAACTCAATCAACTTCAGAGTCTCCAGTGCACGCCATTGACAATACTTTTAAAGAGCTGTTGAAGTTTTTACGGCAGTCTGACTCTCCCAAACTCCGACAGAAGAGAAGAAAAGTTGCTGTTACTCCTGGCAAAAGTATGGAGGTGAAAGACTTTGAAGAGTCTACAGTTGTGTCTGAACCAGGACCCTCAGGACTAGAAAGAAATGGTAGAAAGTGTGGTTCACCATCATTGGCAGCAGGAGCCCCCACAAAGAAGACCAAATGTCCAGTAATCACTGAATCATCACCATCATCTGATGACTCAGACTATTCGGTACAAGATAGTGATAATGAGTGCGCGTTGTCAACAAATTCTGAAGAGGAACCAGATTTTGGAGCTTACGTTAGTCATGTTACACCCATATCTACAATTGTTAATCATCCAGGAGACTATTTGGTGGTTAAAGTGTACGGAAAGTCAAAGAATAACTTCAAACTCTATGTCTGCAAAGTAATGCACCCAGAAGATGATGGCTATGTAGTAGTATTTTACAAAAATAACCCTCAAACATGGAGATTTTTCCCAACCGAACAAGAGGCATTTTTTAGTTCTCAAGACATCGTAAGAAAATTACAGCTTAGTGACACAGAAAGGACATCTTCCCGATTCAAACATATGATAAGTTTTAAAAATGATCTCAGTGATCTTTTTCTGTATTAGAGACAGTGATCCTACGGTTCTCCATATAGAAATTGTCTCTTTATGCAGACCAAACTGAAAAATTAGATACGTTACTGATACTGGTACCAATGTGTTTCTAAACTTGTAGACTATACTCAGTAGAAAATTTATTTCTAAGTACCGGTACTTGTTGTATTTATAAGTTGACATTTCATTAAAAAATAGTATTTTCGTCTTAAAACATGTTATATTCAATTAATAGCGTGTTCCTAGTCATGTTTTACAATTACAACCTATTCCTATTTGTCCTACAAATGTTTGAATAGGAACAAACATGTATTCAAACCATTGTTTCTATTCACCCCTATGTGTGGGGTGAATAGGAACACCATTAAAAAAAATATATAATTAACAAATTGATTTTTATAGAACACTTGTTGTGTATGGTATGGCAAGAAGAAGGTAAGACCTAACTTTCTTGCATGAAGTTATTTATTTATTTGTGTTCATATAATAAATTTGTGTGCTTGAAGTTGAAAACTGTTCCTATTCACCCCATTTTACGGTATTTAAGGAATTCTTTAAGATACTGTTACTAGCCATTCACGATAAACATATTATTTTGACATAACCATTTCACAAATTCTCAGGCCGTTACTGCATATACTATAGTGACTGGTTGCCTTACTGAGTGCTGAAAGCGAATAACCAAATGTAGTTCGGTGCATTGTGTAACAATCCTGAAATAAACTCTAAGTAAAGTCATCAAAACGTTATGTTTATTGTGAATGACCTAAACAATCCTCTAAATATCAATAACTTTTGCACAAGTTATATTGTGCACAAATGTGCTGTGAACTATTCTCCGTTCACTCTAAGTTGAGTTCTAAAGTAAACAAATAAAGTAATATCATTGCACTTCGCTAGCTTCTAATTGGCTCAATTTGTGCGTCGCGCCGACGTATTATTTCCAACCAACAAAAGTGTGTACAGTCGGCATCATAGGAAACAACAACGCCGTATATATTAAAACAATGTTGCGTGAAAATTTCGTACGTGTTATCAACATAGGGAAACAAAAATTACACAAAATCTTGATAAAAATATTGACATCATGTGTAATTACTGTATATTTCAAAATTTAATAGTAATTGTCAAGTCATGACTAACGATTTTATTCAAATATTCCGGTATTAACGTAACGAAAATTTGGTACTACATGCAGAAAAAAAGTTGTCAACAAAATGAGTGATCAAACTTACTGTAAAGTACTCCTGGATTATTTTGTACTTCGTTTTGGAAAAATTACATTTTATAAATCACCAAACAATCTGTCGATAGTTCACGACACATATTGTTTTTTTATACATAAAAGATCGCTGTGCGAGATTTTTATTCTTGCCTTATAAACCTCACCACAGTTAGTTCAGTAATGAAGACATATATCCACGTTTCGAAAACCATGCAAGACATTTTCACTGTTCATGTCCAGCATCACATAGGGAACCTAATCTGCAAGCGACGTAAACATAAACCGATGCGAGGACGGAACAAAATAGAACAAGGAACTTTGGTTCGGACCACGCGGCCGTGGTTCGGACGAACTGGAACGAAAAATGGACGAACGAAAGAAAACATTCGCAGTAACCATAACATTGACGCGTTAATGTCCAAAAATACTTTGAAAAAATAAAACATTACATCCGATTGTGATATTTCTGACATAATTTTACTGTGGTAATTATTACCGAACTAAACTTCTGATATCTTCAGCGTATTGTACGTCTCTAAATACTGGCAAGTGTACCAAGAAACTCGTACGTTTAGCAGTGCGTCAGTCGTTAAATAACTCGTGAACCAATTGTACGGACATGTAGTCCGCTAACCATAGTTAAAGTAATAAACATATAGTGTCGTAGATTGTGTTTGTAACATCTGTATATTTTAGATATTTGTTGATAAAACTGTCTCATTAAGTGCTGGAGTGGTAAATTTATATGTACACGACAATTAACAAAGATCTATTTCTTATGCAAGATCACAGTGCACTGCGGTCGGCAGCCAATGAACATGTTTGTTTATAATTTGCTTTCTTTATCCTAAAACTCAACTAAGAGTGAACGGAGAATAGCTACATAAATTAAATTACTAAATCACGTAGACAGAGATGTACAAGTACTTACAGAAACAGTACTTGCAGGTTGGAGAATACAAAATCCAGATGGACAGTACATTTTTGCGCGGTTGACCCGTTTCGGTGGCCAGGCCAGCGTCTTCACCGTCCATCTGTTTTTACGTCCTCCAACCTGCAAGTACTGTTTCTATAAGTACTTATACATCTCTGTCTACGTGTTTTAGTTATAACTTACCTTGGGTTATGCCAAAACACAAAATTAACCAGGCCAGGCTTGTTAATTACATACAGAACAAAATATTAGCTTCTCGCACTCCTATTCCAATTACGACCAAATTATGAATTTAATGTATCAGACATCAGCACGTATAATAAATACTGAACTAGACCTTAGGACTGCACTCTGCATTATACGCAGTTTTTTTGTTAGCAAACATGTTTTCAGTCTTCATCTCAATATATTGATATTGTGAAGAACTCTAGATATGTGAATTACTTCTGACATGGAAGCTTATTATTTTCAACAGGAAAAAGTGGTTGAGCGATACATGAAAAGCAAGTACACCACCGGTAACTTTGCATGATTTAATTCCAACTAATGTGTTCCATTTGAGTTGAATATACTTGGTAACTAATAAAGTCGACAGCATGTAATAAATTTTTTTTAAAGTGAAAGAACACACATTTTAATAGTTTGCATTGTAACAAATACCCTCAAAGGAACAAGAAATAAATAAATAAATAAAAAATTACTGATTTATTTATATACCTTCATAAACACATTCATGACATAATTCTCTATCATCAAAGTTATTAATTTTAATAAAAGAAGTATGATTGCTTTAAAGCATGACCATTTTTATTAAGCCATTTTATACAGCATACATGAAACAAGTACAAATTGCATTATCAAATTTCTCTCTCAGAAACAAATTTGTGAAATGTAAATATTACAGTAACGACTTTAAAATTATACAACTAGGATAGCATATTGAAAGTTAATAAGTGCAGTAAACAGAAGCCAAAACACAATTGCACAAAAGACAATAATATGTAATGTATTTAAATTTAAAACAAACTGTGCTCTCGCAATTGAAACAAAAATTTCTAATGTGCTACACATTTTGTAAAAAATTATCATACATTCTCAAAACATTTGTGCACAAGCAAGGCATCAGTAATTCTATTTATATGCACTGTAATGTTCTTCCAACAGTTTTATACCAGCTACTGAAAGCTTGTCTAGACTATTTTGCAAAATTTACCTAACTTTGTCTACGCATTTGTATATACTGGTGAAACCAATAGGAAATACCTTCTTTTATAATGGCATCCTTGTTGAATATGAAGCTATGACAATATGGTTTACGCTACACAAAAACTCAAAGAATATTGCTGAATGTATCGCACACATGCACATAACCAGAAACTCAGTTTATATGTACCCTATTGATTGATAAATGCACAACAAAGTCTTACAGAGAGCAAACTAGCTAATTTAATCACACTGCACAACCACAGATCTCCCACACTGAAAATACTGTCTAATTGAGGGATAAATTGTATATCGTTGAATGTGCAGATGTGCGAGTATTTAATCTAACACAATATTAACATCCCATACTTTTGATTTTCAAACAGTTCTTAACATATGTATGGTTTGGCGACTGTTTGGAAACATAATTGTAAAATTGCAATTTTGTATTTACCACACACGAAAGTTGTTATATTCCTATGTTTTACAACTAATAAATACGTGACGTCGATTCAGCAAGTAGCCTATCCGCAATGAAATGTGCTGCCACAATAACAAAATGATAAATTTATGTTTGGCAAAAATCATGTTTACAAAGACACCACACTGTACGTCAGGCAGTCTACACACCACATGTTCGGTATCGTACATAATTTATGCGTTTTCGGTACCAAATTTCTCGTTATGAATTAACCAAACGGGAAAAAATTGAAAAGCTTGGAAAACTTACGATTTACATAACTCGTGAAGCACAAAATTGTACATTGTATGTAAGAATCTTACAAGTTGGCAGCCATGCATCGCAGTCATTCAAATAAACTTATTCTGACAGTGGCACTGCCAAAGGTTCGTCTTCACTGTCGCTCAACTGCAAATCCACTATCAAAGGATTGATAGTAAACCTTGCATTGGTCTTCAGTTTTCTTACACAGTCCTTGGGGATGAGTTTTTCAATGTGATTGACACAACTAGTCCACCTAAAAAAAAAAAAAAAAAAAAAAAAAAAAATCACCGAATATATAATTCCTAGAATACGTAATCCATTTATTGAACATTTTCATAGCTATGAGTCTTTATGTTGCTTCTGTGTACCAGTACATCTATATCACATATTTGTTTTTACATTATGTTTTTGTACCAAGTACTTTCAAGACAATGAACAATTATTGTGTTATGATCTTAACCATACCAAATTCCCATTAGCAGTATTTACCCCTTTAAATACCTCAAATGATTACAATTACATGTTCTAATACTTAAAACTGTAAAATAAAACAGCAATGCAAAAGTAAAATAAATAAATTTCAAAATGTCATCACCTATACTTCTTAATAGCAGTGTATCGTACACATTTTCTGCAGCAAAAAAAAAAAAAAAAAAAAAAAATCAGATATGGTATTTTTTGTTCTGCTATTACTTTTAAGTATTTGAAATGGAAAAAGTTGAGAAATGTTTTGCATAGTTGTACAGACAAAAACTCTTTTGACATCTTGGTTGTAAGTTACTGCTTTTTCGTGCAATAAGTTTGAATGTGTTTCTTCTCTCATTTCCCTTCATCTTTATAGCCATGGCCACTAACACACTTTGAAACAAGTATGTATACTTTTCTGCTTCTTCATTACAAGTTGTATTTATTGGCAATGTACTTCATGTTTCATGCTAGTATAATGGATTATTAAAATTTTTGTAAATTCATGTAAATTTTCCATTTTTCGTTGATTTTCTAAGTTCCCCTGGCTGAATAAGAACAGTTACTCCATGCAAACTGACGAAACTATTTCGTTTTATATTAGCTGCATTATATACTAGTGAAAAATATTTCTATAGTGGGTACAAGTCATTTCACGTAATGGAAATTTTACTTATTCCCGTTTTTCTAGTTTTCTTTTATTTTTGTATCTGAAGTCCTTCAGGCTCCAATGATTTTATTTACATTGGAGCGATTATAGTGTTGTAATCACGTGGCGTAAAATATCAGGTGTTTTCAAATACAGTAGGTAGTATTTATGTTGCTCATTGGTGCCAGAAGAAGTACCGGTATGATAATCATTAGTGTTGTTTTATTTTTTTAAGTGTGTGGGTGAATTTTTTGATGCTGCAAATTTTAATATGTTTCGGTATATTATGACGGAATTTGAAAGTGTGTTAATTAAATTGCTATGAAGGTGGTGTTTTCTGAATGTGTCAGAATTTTAGTTAGCTATGTAATAAGTTACCATTATTTTACAACAATACAATACAGTATGTCACAACTAATTAAGCTTACATTATAAAAACTCACTAGTGGTGAGGTCTATAAAAACCAGGGAATTTGTACGATTGAAAAAATAAATTGTACCAATTAGACAAAAATGGCGCAGAATTAACAGTGTTGATATACAATGTGCACACAGCAATCAACCAAACCTAACATAACCTAGGATTTGATAGGTTATGTTGGCTAAGGTTACAGCAGTTTATGTTACATTTGTTTAGGTTACATTAGGTTAGGTTGGGTTTGGTTAAGTTTTTGTAGGTTTTGTTATGTTTGTTAATGTTTTTTTAGGTTAGTTGTGTAAGAACTGTTTGCACACAGTTAATAATGTGCAATTTTCCCTTTTTTCTTTTATGTAAGCCTTCACCCCCATATTTTTTCTGGTCTTCATAGCCCTCCTCACAATGGAGTTTTGTAGGACGTATGCATAATTATTACTTGCAGCACATTGTTTCTATTGTTTTAAGTAAAATGGACCAAATTTAATCGTTTTCAGGAATTCTTTTCTGCGATTTTAGTATGAGTAACTATTCTTATCATTTACCAACTAGCACAAGATGTTACAGGTTTTAATCCCTCATTTACACTCAATGTCTAATTACAGTAAAACTATGTTAAGAAGTTTCTGAATAGTGTGGAATTTTAAACTTATTAATAGGGGAAACTTGTTAAAAATGTAAGCTTACCATTGCACAAATGGAAATGGTTAACATACTGTACTTACTTCAAACTTATTTAAGTAGAATCTTTTTAACAGATTTTAACTGCATACTAGCCCACTGTCAAATATGCAATGGTTTTTAAATGCACCAAATACAATTCAACATTTATCCATTATTCCTCCACCAAAGAATGGTAAAAATTTATACATTCAGTAAATGTGGTCAAAAGGACCTTAAAAAACTTACGAGTTAAATAGTTACCATTATCGAAAAAACTTTACTTACTTGCACACGGTGATAAGCTGCAGTATCCAGCACTACTACTGAAGGGATGGGAAGGCTTGGAACAAGCTGGTGTTCCAACCAATCTTCAAGTATGGGCCCATTGAACGTCTTATGGTAGGCACCATCTAGTTGTTTGGTGAAGAAGATGAGAAGTGGTCCCTCAACAAAACCCTCTTTTCCATTGGCATGGACGACGACATGCCTCTTGGATTTTCTCTTCTGGGTGCTGCTGCGCCCATCCTGCCAGGTTTTACGAGAAAAGCCTAAAGGAGGGAAAATGTTGCACAATAGACAATTTGTTTCGTAAGGGAAAATTTTCATTGTATCACACAAATATTTACATATTACCTTAGCTGTGAAAACAAGTTATAACAGAATTGACCTTAGTATGAACATCAACACCACGAGTGTTCATAACTGCACATTGTTTGTGTGTACATTTCACTGAAACTACATACAATACAAGGTCACAACCTTTGCTAACACAACCCTTCTTTTGTTAAAGTTTACTACTGAAAAACTCTGCTACTGTAATACTGTAAAATAAGTTCCCAATACCAAGACCCTTTCCTGAAAGACCTTGTATGTAAGCTTACATTTTACCTGAAAGGCTGCTCTAATGCAAAGCGTATACCAGAACAGTTAGGTCCCTGACACACCAACTGAATTTACTCAAATCATAAAACAACAATTTAACATTTATTATCCAAATTGTTTTATACTTAGGTAGTTCGCCAATCACGAAAACATTTTAATCTGAAGTGGAAGAAGTGACTATCATATACCTGAACAAACCATTTATAGGAAGGCTAAGACAAATGCACTAAAACATTATTGACAAAAAACGCATTACTGCCATAGCACTGTATATCAGCCTTTCCAGGTTCCGTATGGGACATCCTGACAGCGTTTTGGTTTTAACAAATGCAACTGACATTTTCCTGTTAGTCTAAATAAAGTATGTGATATGTAATATGTCTTCATAAAACCCTAAGCTATCAACCCATAATAATGAAGTGCCCACTTATATATTAATTTTTGTGCTGAATGTCATAAAAATGGAGTTCCGTATGGGACATTTTTCGGACAGCGCTTTGGCACCCCAAACTTTGATGGAAAAAGTCTGTGATTTTTTTATGTGTAAATCAGTGAAATTTTGATAAATAACTGAACAACTTTGGAATATTCTATGTATACATTTAATTATTTAATAATCTGCATAAATGCGGCTTTATATAAATATGTACTTGGTTCTGTATGGGACATACCACGGTTCCGTATGGGACAGGCGTAAAAATTCTCTATTAACACAAATATTTGAATAGATTTTGGGACAAATATTTACAAAATAATGTACTTTGTTTTATGTTATTAGTGTACATTACTACGTTAGTGATTTAACTGCTAGTTGTCAATACTAAACCTAATTGATACAAAATTCACAACATTTATATTTTGTGCATTTACTTAAGCTATGAAAATTAAGTATTGATTGTTCAACATCAGTATTACTACGTTCACACATGAGAAAAAAACTTTTTACTTTTCAGTTCAGTCAAACTTGTAATTTAATCGTTCTCCTTTTTTTTTACCACTTCAGGCTCATTCAGATGTCTTGTAATCTGGCAAACCTTGATGATGCTTTCATATGATAGAGACTTCTCATCGAGCGTAAACAGTTTCTCTTTTTTGGTAGTTTGCTTCAAAAATAGCACTTTTAACTCTTCATTATCAACTAGTCCTTCAAAATAGCATAATACTTATGTTTAAACCCCTTCTCACTTACTATCTCAACTTCAACAAAGGATCCATAGGTCAAATCCTCTGAATTGCACTCCAAATTTATCTTGGGCAGGTTGTGGTCATTGATGTTGGCAGGTTCCAGAGAAGATTCTTCGTTTTTTCTGCTATCTGCAACTTGTAGACCTGACTCTAAGTCACTGTCCGAGTCGGTATACACATCATTGTAAGTTACACGTTGGCGAGAAATTACTGAAGGTGCAATTTTGACAATGTTGTGTCTTGTCATTTCAGATTTGACTGTTCTGGCAACTAAGACACTTTCACAGTCATAATATGGCAGCATGCAATGGCTCTGTAGAATTTTGGGAATAGCAGCAACATTTTCCCATTCACGATTCATTGACTGTTCATAAGTGAGCATATCATGTTTGGAAATATAGAAGAGAATCGTCCCTTTTATTTCACTTTTGGCACACTCGTAAAAGTCGTGTGCACTTGAAACTTGGCATTTTCTAGATCGGATTATATTCCAAACCCTGCGTTTCAGTGCACCCCCAATCACATCAACAGCACCTTTACCGTGTGAGGTAGCAAAGAATAACCATTGCACAGTGATGCGGAACTCTTTTTGAATTGAACATAAGAGATACGCTATATATTTATTTTTAAACTGGGAAGAAGGCCCATCTGAGAATATTGACAATTTCTGAAGGTCTGGAAACTTGTTCAAAAGATCTATTATTATATTGTACAAGAATACTCTGATGGATAATTTTCGATGTCATCACTTATAATAGTGTATGAATTTGTGGTGTTACCAATCCAAGCACACCCAGTAAACAAAGTCACTTGTTCATGTGACCAATGGGCGCTCTGAATTTCATCCTGCAATATCAAAGAGAAATTCTCTGCAAAATCTATTTGCAGAACTACAGATTTTGAGGTGCTTTGCTTTTGAAGATTGGAAAACTCATTGAACTGAGTGTTTTTTACAAAGCAGTGAACTTTAAATCTTGGGAGTTGTTTTTTTATTTCAGAAATGGCTTCTGAAATTGTGCCTGTGCACTCTACTTGTTTCGGCCTTTTTTCGACATCGACCCACTGTTTCCATTTGATTTGTTTTTCACGATCGAAGTCTTCAACTACTAAAAGTGGTTGGATGTCAACGTCTTTGCATTTAGTGCAGGAGCTTAACATGCACACTTCATTTTCAAGGCTACAAACTGTACGACTTAACAGGTCCTTACCATTTGGAAAAAAATCAGCTTTTGCTCCATTTTTTGCATAGCTTCTAGCAAGAAATTAAAATTTGCATGGTATTTACACACACACACACAGTGTGAGGTGTGTCGAAAACCATCAAAACATGTTTGGGCCGAAGGTTGTAAAAGACAGTTTTGCTGATATGATGCATACCAGTGACTTCTACAAAATGATGGTATGCCTCTTTGATAGACATGACAAGAAATCTCTTCTGAAAGACTTTGCGCTTATTTGTAACAGTATCTTTCACAGATTTTGTGTCTCTTTTACCAGGAGCCTGGAAGCTTATGTCATTCCTAGAATAAAACTCTATAACTTTCTCCCTGTGACGTGTTTGTTGGTGAGGGCAGAGGGGAGGGTGATAGAGAGAGACAACTACGCCTCTCGCAATGCCGGCTGCTGATGGTGGTGGCCGTGGATCTGCCGCCCGTGTGGCGTGCTCCCCCTGGATCCTCCACGTCGAGATGATGGTGGTTGAAAGCTGAAAAGGCGGCTGGTTGAGGGGTCTAGCTCCCTAAAGACCTGAATTGGCCATGG
>PNEQ01014320.1:0-10927 GCA_003012365.1 Medauroidea extradentata
AAAAAAAATCGTGTTGAACATTATGTAGCCTAAGAATGTCCAGTCGCCTCAAGGAAACTGGAGTGTTGTTCTATGATGATCCAAGTATATTTTAATATGTCCTACTTGTATGTTTGATATTTTTAATGCCCTGTAATTGTAAACAATCACACTTTTGAGACGGCTGGAATTTTTTTGCAATCCATAAAATCCTAAAGTCGCCCCCCCCCCTCCCCCACACGTTTCTAAACCTGTCACTGATTTGGCCCATTAGGGTTTACTTAGGAGCGGAGCGGGCGGCCAATCCTTGTTGATACGACCCTGTCTTGCTTGTTTACCAGAACTTACAAAAGGGAACCATTTGTAGGGGCGCCTATTAAAAACATTACCATAGGCTTGGCATCAATTATTCACGTTTTATATGCAGTTACAATAATGTATGTTTTATAGAAACGTTTAGGAATTAAAACTAATTTAGGACCGGTTTATTCGGAAGACCTGGGAACACCAACAGCCAGGGAGCATAAAGATAAAACCGATCAACTTAATCGAGTAATGGCAACTCTGCAAAAAAGTCATTTCGGTGGCAAATGGTCACGTCCGAGAGACGTTTACTAGGGGTGTTATATTCCCAGCGACGACCTCTGAACACAGAGTTGCCCATGTCTTTACTACAGTTCCTTGTGTGTGTGAGAACGTTGAATGGAACCGACGGTAACGGAGTACCTCTCGTTAGTATACCGAGTGTAGTGGCGCAGCAGTAACATGTTCGACTTGCATTCGGAAGGAACTTTTTTTAAACAGCTGTACATATTCTAGTAAAATACAAGTAAGAACCACCCCGATGAAACTGTCCATCCACTTGGGAGCTACCATGCTACAGACAAACACTGTCGTCAAACTTATTACACCCCTCCTTTTCGTCGGGGGTTAAAATAGCAGCCAAGCCACCTTCCAGCAATGTCACATAACCTGCTACTCACTCTAAACTGTATAATTGACTAACGCTAAGAAACTTAAGTGTAAGAGAAGAAGGTCCCAGATGCACTGCTCACCCAGCACATGTTGCCTACATCCAAGTGCTATCACAGAATCTTTAACTTCTCTAGCAGCGAAAGCCTATGTCGTAGCTGTTCCCAGTAATACTGCAAACGTGTCACACATGACGTAAGGGTGAAACTCGCGTATCAAGCCAGAGCTTGTAGCCGTGCCAGCTTTGTAATACGTCACACAATGCAGTCGCTGCACCCCGGGGACAGTGATTGTCAGAGGCGAGTTTCGCGAGTAACGAGGTTAACAAATGTTAATCAGCGGAGGCGTCGGCCCGGCCCGGCGTGCAGTTAGCAAGGCCTTCCCAGACAAGCAGATTGCGAACACTCTCGCCTCTACTGTCGGCTACGACGAGAGCAATTAAGACAGCAGAGTGAGAACATTTACAATCCCTACCTGCCCTTCAAATGCGTTGCGTTGCTTTTTGACAAAACTATTTAACGCACATTATATCTGTACATCTACGAAAAGAACACACACTTCAAATTATGTCACTATAGTTTTAAAAATTCGGCACTTTTATTGGAAACATTATTTTCTGGCCCTTCAAAACGGCCAAAAATGGATTTTTCAGACTGCAGTACCTGGAAAATTAACAGTCGGATTCGAAAAACACTGTCATAGGAATAAGCATTACACTTTGAAGTACACTGCCCACAAATAAAATAATGTGGTCACCACTTTAAGTTCCATAGGAAAAAGGCCTATAGTAAAAGCACCGCACGCCAGCTGAGTGGCTTGCGCGGAGAGGCGATAATGCACTACATACGTGGGTTAGTTGCACTTACCGCTCCTGCGTCACACACACACACACACACACACACACACACACACACACACACACACACAGCCTATCTAGAGAGGCCACTCAAACTCCCTCTCAACTGATATACGTTAACAGCTGAGGTGCGTGGAAGACCGTGAAACTCTCTGGCGTCAAAATACATAGCTTCCCGAAACACTGTCGCATATGTCGCCTTGTATGATAGGGCAAGGCTAATCAGAGGCGTTAACCAGGATTTGAGTACGGGAAAGGATGGTTTCAACATGGAAATTCGATAACCGAACGCCGATCACACATTTCAAAGCAAAGGAACCGGGGTTAGTTCCCTGGGAAATTATGTATTTTAACATACAATATGGTGCTACTTAACCAGTTCTCTTTTCAAAAATTTTCACATTTTTACAAATTTACCCAAGACTTAAAAGAGGAAGAGGTTGGAATTCCTAAAATCCCCTTGGCTACGCCTCTGCAATTACTCAACTATGTTCAACTGCTTGCAGGCGAGTAAAAAAAGTTCAGTAATACCAGCGTACTAAAATTCTTATTAGCCCAATAAAAGATAAACATATGAATAACAAGACAAGAATGTTGAACAATTAAATACTTTATTGGAATTAAGGTTATTTCTACTACAAGGAAGAAATACGCAATCTAATTTCTTATGAATGAGTTTGACGAGGGACAATATTTTCGCCACAAGTGGCGCTGGGTACCCTACTTCCCTATCTACTTTTACTATTAGTGGTTTGGGATTAAATAAGCATTTTTAAAATCCTACTTACTTTTTCCCTTTCTAGTAATGTATAGCTAACTGTCATTTTTAAATATAAAGAAACCACCCTTAGTAACAATGGAAGTGTATAGATCGTATCGTACTCAAACGTTTACATCTGCGGTCACGAATATATTATTTTAATTATTGCTCTAGACACGATGATCTACGAAAAGTGCTCACTTCAACGCGAACCACCTGCACCCTAATTTATATAAATGTCGTTACATACACCGCTAGAAACTTTTAAATTGTCGGTGGCATTTCAATAAATTAAAAACCAACTAAAATTATTTTGGTCCACAAACTACTTTCACTACCTTCATTTATAGTTGAAAACTACCAAGTTGTTCCGCGGAATTTCAATAAATTGAAAAAAAAAGTAATGTGATTATGACCAGAACTTAACAACGTGAAGTGATAGAAATGGGGGCATTGTCCGGCATGTTCCCCAAAATCCGTGACAACCCTGCAGGTACTTGGCAGTTGGAAGGCGAGCACCCTAACCACTCCGCCAACAGCGGTATTGAAACCAAAAGAAAGCAAACGAGGAGAAAGTGTAAACGTTAAGGTAGAGAGATAAGAGACTTACCGGCGACTTGGCGAGACCGTCGTCCGACCTCCACAGCAACGTCGCGCCGCACAGGTCTATGAGGGTGCCATCTTGCAAGACGTTGTTCTCGTCCTCCACCTGCAAACACAACACCCTGGTTGTTGTCGCCACCTGCCCCTCATCTTTCCTTACCTTAAGGGTGTTCAAGCGGTATCAAATAATATTATATTTTCATGCCACACTCTCCTCTTATCAAAGAAATTTAGCTCGCATGGTTTTCTCATAACAGTGCAACAAAGTTAAAATTTGCATTCAATGCTGCCATGCAAATAGTGAAAACCATCTGACATATTCAAATGAAATAATCCACAGTGAAGTAACATTCCATGGACTACGTAACCTAACATTTTGAAACCTACAAATTAGTATTTTGAATCTTTAAAAAAATCGTCGAAGTACTAGAAAAAAAAAGTTGCGGGCTAAGAAAACCTTTATAATACAAAAGTTGTTGTTCACTATGAATTTTTCTAAAGGTTGCGTAACCCATGGCATGTGATTTCACTATGAAGAGATTGTTTGCACTCCACACCTAGGTCTTTAGTGCTAATGAGGACTGATATGTATGGAGCAACGCCGGAATGAAGGAACGGGAGAAACGAGAGATCCAGAGAAAGCTCGCCGATTAGCGGCATCATCCGTCACGATTCCCACATTCGAAAATCCGAGAACTGACCCCGCCGGCAACAGAACCCGGATCGCCTTGGTGGGAGGCGAGCGGACTGATCACTCCGCCACCGCAGCTCCTATTTCACTGTGAATTATCTCGTTTAAGTCAATTGGGGCAGCGTAACAAACATGCAAATTTTGACTTTGACGCGCCGTTGTGATAAAACTATGCAAGCTAAAATTGTTTCGCAAGAGAAAACTGTACCCGAAGTATAGTCCATAAAACTGATACTGTTTCGTAAAAATAACATTTTGATATTAAATACACTTGAACACCCTGGCGGGTATATGCATTCATCATGGACACTGCAACAACGTCGTAGCAAACGTGGTAAGTTGACGTTACTGGAGATAGCATGAGCGTCGACGTTGGTCCGACGTCGCTGTAATGTCTATGTCTATACGGACGGAAAAAAAAACATGCTCATGAGTCATTTAAAGCTGTCCCCGCGCCAAACAAGGCAATTTTTTTTACTTAATTTAACAACTAGTTCTTGTCATCGCTAGATATTTACGATAACATTCCAGCAGATTGTCGTATAAACTATATAAACCAACAGCATGCAGAGATTAGGGGTTTGAGGCCTTGACACGGAAGAGGTGGAGACATTCCGCAATATTGATACAAGAAAAAAGTTGATGGTTACTAAGTAATTATGTTTAATTTGGCTGTAGGTTGTCCAACCATTAACTAATTTCTAAATACACTTATAGCTAGAGGTACGTCAATTTCGCAAATACATTCCAGGTCAGGTTGAACGCCAAAAATATATACTTCATAATCACGTGTGTGGTTAGTTGGCTGCTGTCACGAAACGCATTTGACTACTGCAAGCCAGTAGTAAATAAGGAAATGATTCATATCATAGAGCTATCACTTGTAATGTTGTAAACCAATGATTGATCGACTGCATCCAGAGCGTGTACAGGACTGAGCAATCTAGGCTACTGCCAGATGAATCCGCGAAATTGACGTACCTCTACCTATAGCAGGATGATTGCACTCCGCCATATCGTTACATGAAAAAAAGTTGTTGGTTACCGAATTAACGAGTTTAATTTGGCTGTGGACTGTCCAACCATACCCGTATCTCTCAATGCGCCTATAGGAACAGCTGACTGCACTCCGTCATATCGTTACATGAAAAAAGTTTATATTTACCAAAGTAACGTATTTAATTTGTAAGTAAGTTGTCCAACCATAACCTTATTTCTCAATACACCTATTAGCACGGTCGTAGAAGAACAGGTCTGGACACTCGTCTGGAAACTTGACCCCCTTGTTGTTTGGCTGCAGTTCACCAAGTTACCGATATTGCTATACATTTTTGGTGCTGCTGTTAGGGCGGTCGAGCTCAAACTCCGCCCACATACCTCCCACTAAGATAAACAATTTATCAAAACGTATTTTTTTCATCAATTTATGAAATACTTCCTTCGCTCACATTTTTAAATCATGGCTCCAGAAATCTTTATTTATTGTATAATGTTAACAATGGGAAAAGTGGGCGGAGTTTGAGTCCGACCGCCCGGATTACAGCGCCAAAAAGTACAACATTCTCGGAAACTTGACGAATTACAGCCAAACAAAGGGGGTAAAGCAAAATACATTGGTAGATAGGCGAGTGTCCAGACCTGTTCTACGACCGTGACCTATAGCAATCAGAGATGAGAGAGAAATGTTTCTCTAATCTCTGATAGCAAAAGCTGATTGCACTCCGCCATATTGGTACATGAGTAAACTAAAGTAAGGTAATTCTACTACAGGTTAGGAAAAAGTATATGTTTTCTTATGAGAGTTTGGCACAGAGAACATTTCTGCGGCTAGTTTCGCTGCTATCGTCAAGGGACCAGAAAACTACGAAACTGTGGTCAAATTAAATTTTAATAGGCTTGGAAATGACAGTCCAGAAAGCTTAGTGATTGGTCAGATTGCACCCATTACCGATACCAGCGTTAAGCGGCCTCGGGCCCTGGAACTTTAAATGCCCGTAAACCAATTTCATAACTATTCAAAATCCGAGCTCTTAGAACTGTGAATTATTAAAAAAATTTTTAATGAACCGTTGATTGCACTTTAACTCAATGGATTGTCGTGATATTGACCTCAGTTGGATACTTATAAGATGTCAAATATCGAAAAATCAACAAACTGCAGTTCAAGTAATTAAACTGAGCATTATCCTTAAGAAAAAATCGCGCGATTATTTAAAAATTTGGTGAGATCTATATATATATGACTATACGAATTTTCAACACGTGATTTTGCAATGTTAGATCACTAAAAGGGTGGAAAAGCGCAGAATTTTAACTTCCCTATTAATTACTTATGTAGGCCTAATGCTATTCTTTTTTTTTTTTTTTTTCGTCTACTTTGAGAGGTTTACAAAGACTACATCCCCCCACCGCAAACCCATTCCTAAACGGATATTTGAGAGCCATTTTTCTCATAATAAAAACTGAGAAAATTATTTTTCGTATTTACGTAACCATCATTATGAAGCAAGAAATATCTTAATATCTCAACTGGTCGGGAAGATATCATGGGGTGAATGAAAACAAATTATGCGCTTCTTACGTCGCGGAAGTGGTTTCACCCCCACCCTAGCGAGGGCCGCTCCAGATGTTTACTATACATAACCTCCTTGACACTACCCTATAAAAATGGAAATGGTGTAATAATGTCTATATTCAAACGAATTACCGCACACAGTTTTTCAGAACGGGCATAAACATTTTTAGCCTTTCATCAACTAAACTTTATTTTTACAATTTTATATTTCTTTGTGTTTCTCGTCATTTGATACATAATTAAATGTAAGAGAGTGGATAAAGAAGTGTATAGAATAAATAAAAACAAGTTGTTGCAATGGCCTTCAACCCATCAGGGCAAACTTTCCGGGCGAAAGCGCTGCGGACTGCATATTTATGTAGGAAACAGCCTAAACTAAATAATAATCCTCCTTCCCTAATATATTATCAATCGTTAAGTAAACAAGGACGGAATAACATTTTTTATGTTCTATACGTTGAAGTTTAATTAAGCGGACCGAGTGATTATGACCAGGAATTGCTCAGTTCCACAATAACCCAAAGTATACACACGTCACATACAGAGTTGGTTGTGGTATGTTCTTATCTGTTAGCGATTCAGGTTCGTAACTTCCGCCTCACACGGGAGGACACTATGCGCATGTATAGGTCGTTCAGGATAAAGTGAGCTATTTTGAAGCCCTGGTTACTTTTTTCTTTCTAGATAATTTATAGTTTTTTGCCGCGTTGTAATATAACAAGGTAGCCTAAGAAGCAATTAAAGTGTACCGATTGTACTATACTTAAAGTTTAACGCCTAAGTTCACGATAAATAATATATTTTAATAATTGTTCATTACACGAAGGTCGCTATGTTTGTCAACAGTTGCCTCACGATGTAGTCTACTATGCTAAGGAAAGCTTGACGGGTTTTCGGCCCTTTACCAACTAAGTCTAATGTCTCGCTCTTTAGTTTTCCAGCGATTTCGAAAAAAAATTAAAGCAAATTAATACATATATCAAAAATGCATTATTACAGTTTTAACATTTATATATATCATTGTTTGTATCTGATTTTTCTGTTGCAATAAACCAAACGTATTTTTTCAGATTTTTATCCCTGAAATACACACATTTTGTTGTCAAAATAAGACAAACAGAAGCAAAATAATTTTTTACTAGCAATCGGTACATTGTTAAGAAAAAAACGCTCTGGCAAAATTGTGTATCACATGACTGTACAGTGTCCCAAATTCATTCAAACCATTTGGTTGAAAAATAATAAGAGTTTTGCAATTGTTTGAAATAAATGAAAGAGTCGAGAGAGAAATGAGATGAAGAAACAACACGACATCCATTTCAGAGTCGGAATTCGAACCCAAGACCTCTCGCACAGTAGACCGGTGCCAAACAAACTACGCTGCGAAGGCCGGCTCTTGACAGAAAATAATACACAGTCAAGTGACATTTCAAATCCTTCAATTGCATGTGATGCAGTAAAATTACTGAGGTTGACACTACGGATGACATATATACACGACGTCACATTTGAAACATTTCTCAGGGAACGTCACAAACACGGTACCCCATACCCTAAATTTAAACAGTCTAATTTAAACTTCTACCACACAAGGACCTACTGTAGGAAGTATCTAGGTCGTCTAAGTTAAACTGCTTCACGACTTTGCTCCCTCTTCCTCTTCTCATCCGCCTGTTTAATACTTAGCTTTAATTATGAACAAACGACAGGAAATGTTTAACAGATGGAAGAAACGCGGATGAATGGCTTCCTGGCTGATACATACCACACAGATGTGACATTTCCGAAATAGAGATGCAGCACAAAGTACTCACAGTACAGTTTGCGTGATCAAGCTATTGGCGTTGAAAATTGAAATTTCGGAACAGTGACGTAGGCGCAAGGACTAGAGCCATCGCCTCCCACAAAGGCGATCCGGGTTCAATCTCCGGCGGGGTCGGTCCCCGGATTTTCGCACGTGGGAATCGTGCCGCGCGAAGCCGCTGGTCGACGAATTTTCTCAGAGATATCCCGTTTATCCCGCCCTTCTCATTCCAGCACTCCTCCAGCGTAGGGCTTCATTCAATGTCAACTTTCGGGACAAGCAGATCTCTACGGACGCCCTACCGTAACAGGTAAACGTCTGTCAACTGTCTAATTACATACTACGCCCTCTGTAGAAGTACTGTAGCAATTTGCAACTGCTGTGTACGTTCCTGTTCTTGCCTCATTCACACATGCTCCCTCCGGCACCGTGTACTAGATGCGGCGTTGCCAATACCACGGCCCCGTGTCGTCTACTTTGCAGGCATTCTGCTTGCCGTATGCCTTAAGACTCGTTTAAATAAACGATGAAGGTCTCGTCCGGAGAACTCGAAAATAGAACAGTCCACAAAAAATGTAGTTACAACATAATGGAATATAATGCACACATCAGTAGCTAACAGATAACGACGTATAATATCACTCACTGATAATACTATATGTAACATCTCACTTGCCAATAAAAGTCACTGTCTCGACACTATTTGAAGTTAAAAATAAGAGAATTTTTCCTGTGAGACTGTGTGAGAATAGTCTTGTAATCTTTCGTATAACTGAACGAATGGCATAGGATATTTTGGTCAGTGTTTCGCGGAAAGGTCTTGGACGATGTTGTGGTTGACTTGAGTCGAGTATGGAGCAGCGACGGAATCGAACATCTAGGAAAACGGGAGTGCACAGAAAAAAAAACGCCGGCCAAGAGCAACGCCCGCCGGAAATGGAGCTCATATTCACCGTGGTTGGATGCAAGTACTGTCCACATGTAACAATCTTATTTTAGTGGGCGGAGCAATGCCCGAGGTCGCCAATCACATAACGTCCTTCCACATGCCGGATGAGAGCGAAGTCTTCTGCTGGTCGAATGTTGTGTGTAGGCATGTTTTTTTTAAGTGGAATTTACGTCTCGCCGGCAGAGAGATCTTTAGAAACGGTTGCACACAGCACGATGACAGAAACTGGCAGAGGAATTGGCCATGGTCTTGGTTAATGACTCATCCCAGCATTCGTCTGGAGATGTTTCGGGAAGTTGTGCGACAATTGCACATAGTATCTCGTCAGTTTAAAATTGGTATATTGCTAGTAACAATTCCAGACACGAAGTCTTTTTTTTTTCTTTGCGTCATCACAACTCACAGTCTCCTTACACATAAAGAGCCAATTGAGAATCAGTATTTGCTGTTCACCCCCAATATTCAGCGAACAGTGAACCGTCAAGTAAAACAATTGTTCGCCCTTAAAGATGATTATTATTTTCATATTAAAGCCTGCACTTAAATTGTTTACTATAATTCGTAATGATCTCTTAGTACATGATACACGCAAGAATTTATTATTTTCAAATTAAGCATTTGACACAAATTCCACAATGGCATTCATTCAACAAGCCACTTGATATTTCACACATTTTGGCAACGCAGGAGGATGGCCGGAGCCGGGAATCGAACATGGAACGCCCCGAATGCGAGTCCAACATGGCGTCACCTGGCCAGATAGCTCGGTCATCAGGCTTGATGAATCACGAACAGACGGCCGTATATGCGTGACGTCTCTCCAGACGCACCGGTGCGTCACGCAGTAATACAGGGTTTAATTACGGCGAGGTTGGTGTGCAGAGGAGGAGGGGGTGGACTCCAAGAACCCCCCACTTGTACACGCACCAGGGGTGCACCCTCGCCCGACACGTCCCGAGACAACCCACCACACACGCCTCGCCCGAACATGGCTACGTCTCTACCGTGGCTTGATTACGTCACGTGTTGCCTAATAGCAATCGAAATTTTCCGACAGTAAAAGCAAGTAGTTTCATGAAAATCTTTAGGGCAAATAAATTTTCCAAATCACTTGCCATTAGTAGCATTATACGGCTGGAACTAAATAGATTTTAGTCAGCGCTTACTAGCGCGTGAACCATGCTGTAGCTTGGTACGGAAAGTATTGTTACAAGCTTGCGGGCTAGGTACGTTTTGGGATGGAGGTCTTGATAAAATAAAGAAAATAAAGCTTACCTAGTTTATTTACAACTGTACATACAAAAATAACCTATGTCTACAATGATTTACCACAATAACTGTGAAACAGAACAAGTACCTACTATTTACACAAAAGAAAAAAAAATACATCTACATAAATTCTCTGTATATGGAAAGGTTACTAGTCACTCGCAATGGTGGACCCAAAGAAATAATACCGCAGAATCTTTCTGGCCTAGAATCACCTTCTTCCTCCTACTTGCTGTGGTCCCACTCGCTGGACGCCCTTGAACAGTCGTAGCAATCCAATACTCGTCACTATCTCTTCAGATCACACTAGGCACCTGCCAGCAAAAACTCTCTCGCTCCTGCTGCAGCTCCCCCTTATATACCTCACCCTCCTTCTCGAATTATCTCGGCGGGTCTCTGTTCTCCAACCTCCTGGAAAGATGTCGCTTCAATGTCAAGTACCACCCAGAGAGAAGAAGAGGGAACAGGA
>PNEQ01014321.1:0-10927 GCA_003012365.1 Medauroidea extradentata
AAAAAAAAAAAAAAAAAAAAAAAAAAAACTGATTAAAACAGAATCTCAATGAGGTTATTAGAAAACTCTGAGTCGAAATTCAATACGAAAATAATGGTTGTACTAAATGCGGAATAGTTCTTACTTAGCAAATACTGTGTAACTGCCGACACATTTCTAAAGGGCATTATATTTTTTGATAAAGATAATTTACAACTTATCACAAAAAAAAAAATAATTCGCCGAGTAGAACACTTTTGTTCACAACTAGGACATATATGTCATGAGGCAATAGCAATATATTTTATAATCTGGTAGCCAGGAATGTATGTTATCGACACATCCTGCCTCCAGGATATTTTTTGCACTCTCTCCCGTGTAGCACGTATGGAGCGGGGCCAGTGTTTGGCTGCCGGACACTATGGCATCGTGCGAGTTATTAGGAAATATCTGCAAGTTCTCCGCATCCCCCAAACACCCCCTGTTCCTCTCCGGCAGTAGGGGTGTGTGAGGGGTGTCCAAGCTGTACCCACGGGGGTCCCCGAGCTCGTACCTGCGTCCTTTTAATTTACGACCCTCGCAGGCGGTTGGCCGTCCCCAAGCGTGTCGCACGTAATTCGCCCGCCCGAATTAGGAAGGGGTTGCGCGGGGCAAGGGGGCGGTATTGGGGGTGGTAATTCTGGCGCATGCGCTTGTCGTCTCGTAATTAGCGACCCTAGGGCGCGGCGCACTGTCGCGTCCACCTCGCCTCGTCCCAAGGTCATCCGTGATGTCGAACGTTTGTTAACGAACTCTTGTACGTGTGTCATATCTCTTGTATATGACCATAAAACATAGCAGACCATTCTGCAAGAATGTACGCACAAATTTAATATTATTAATAGACTTAGTAATAATAATAACATAATTGTATCTACTTAGGCATATTTTTGTTACTGTAAATAGAAACAGATAAATATGTGCTACACATTTGTGTAAAATATGTCTTATGTATTAATATTTTTTCTGCTCAAAAATTCTTCTGCCGGCTTAGACAATATTAGCGATAATTTATGTATTTCAAAATTACTTCTTAGATCCATAGCGTTACTGTCCGGAAAATAAAATAGAAATTTAGTAAAAACTGCTTTTAACAAAACACGCAGTTTTACGACGTGTAAGAAGAAGAAATGGGTGACAATCGCCTTAAAGTTTGTTATGAGAAAAAATAACTGGCTGCTCTTGTCAGTGTACGCGCAACAATTTTTAAGCAATTTATTGAAGCCATCAAATGTCACAAGTTGTATATTTTCAGGACATTGCCTTTACATAAGACTAACATGGAGGATATAAAATTTAATTTGAGTAATAATTATTTTTAAGGATAGTGTATGACTAATGTAAATAACTTTTGGGCAAACATTAAAGCCAGAAATTGCACAAGTGCGAATCATTATTTAAGTTACACATAATTAATATTTTGAAAATATTATAACATAAGTAATTAATTACATATATAGAGAATTTTATTCAAGGCTTAAAATTGTTTCATGTACCTATGTTACGCTCCGTAGCAAATTTTAATAAAATATCTTGAATACTCGTATTACCAGTATTATTGCCTTAATTTTTCCCCCGAAATGGTGAAACACGTAACATGTTCGATTATTCTAAAGAAATACTTGCAGCCACAATAAAATGCGCTAAATATTCTGGATGGGGGTAGTGGACGTTATAAACAGGTGGAAAAATGTCTGAGTGGTCAGGGATTGTTTGGCGGTTTCCAGTGGGCGAAAGGCAACGACACGAAGATGGTCACAATTTGGCGAGGGGGGCGAGCGACACAGCGGCCAGCGAATGGCAGCCGTGCATCAGCGAGAAGTATGCGACAGTAGGAGTGCTAGAAGATAACGCGGTCGATACTTGCCTGTGTGAAGTGGTCGAGAAGATTATGCTAGAGCTAAGAAATCACGATAACTATTTTTAAAAATAATGTTAGAGACTAGTATGTCTCAAGTGTTAAGTGTCTGATATGAGTAGAAAACTGTAATTTGCGGTAAAGAAACATATCTAGAGCATCTTTTGGTGTCAAAGCTTTACGGAAAGATCTGAGGCTTTGCTTCATGGTCAGTGATTGGAGGATATATCTCTCACTTGTATTGGGTCTCTACTGGCAAATCACAGACGTATGGTGTCATAATAGCCATATTCTGATTGGTGCATTCAAATGAGAGACCTGCAACGTAAAAAATTTTCTCCATCGATTTACGGAATTTCCGGTAAAAATTTCTCCAGATACCTCCGTGAATTCACGGAAACTTAGTTCCTAATCCAACAGTAGTTTCCGTAAAACAGTTTCATCACACGGATCTGAACCATACTTACATGACTATAATCCTACAACTGCATTTATACAGATTTGCAGATTTACCGATGATGTTATTAAAATATATCCGTAATATTTACGTCTGTCTTACCCATATATTAACGATCTTTTACTATGCAAGTGTACGCAGCAGACTTATGGGCACATTACGTATGAATCCGTAGTTTACATTTACTATAGACATTTCCGAATTTTACTTTTACGGTCACTATTTCCGTTTATTAACGGTACATTTCCGTAACAACGTGTAACGGTGTACATGAGAGTGTTTCAAGTGGTACCGAATGCCAGTGGAATATTTAGTATGCTACTAAGGAACACTAAACAACAGTTGCTAAAACTCTCACAAATATTAGGTGGCACTGTTAAAAATTACTTTCGTTGTTTTACGGAGAAGTGGTGGTAAAAATTATCCAGACGTGTCCGTTAATTTACGGAAGGCAACAGCTCCACTTATGGAAACTCGCATATTTATGTGACTTTCTTAGGATGCAGGCGCAATAATGCGTTCGGTTATTTATTTAATTTCTTCTCGCTGTTTAACGTACGTTTAATTAATGAAACATAATTATGTATAACTGTGTTACAAAATAATGTTTCCGTTAATTAAACAGACGATTCCGTGAAATTACCCGTAAATTCACGGAAATTTTAACAGTGTGTCTGAGGAAAGACACGCTGCCAATTAACATAAAACGGAGCTGCTGATGTGCAGGTAAAACATTGAAACTAAGTGGTGCATAAACATATCCGCTATAACCACGTGACCCTACGCACGGAGTATTAATTAGTTGATTATGAAGTGATCAAATAATAGGCACTATCAATATTGTTCTGCAGACTAAATATTGATTGTAACTGGTAAGCGATTTGGCTGAGAATTAAACGTAAATAAGTGTTACGCCATCTGTTGCGAAGTCACCGATTGCAATTGTGTATGAAATTGGTTTGACACTATTATTTATTCAAAATAAAATTTATATAATTTTTACCCTTCCTACATCCAGAAAAATAATTCGTAACAGTTTTATTAAACGATAATGTGTTTGAATGTTTTTTTGCAATGGGACAGAATAGAGCACTGTACTATTGTGGACATACGCCATTGCAATATTATGTCGTCCCAGGAATCTTAGAAAGAGATTAAGAAAACACAAAGAGGCGAAAACTAAAATTTTTTAAAAAACATGCCTAGTTTGGCTGCAGTCAACACATTCACAAACAAAAACAACAGCACATGAAATATCCTATAAGGAATTGATGACTTAACATTCAAAAGGGGCTAAGTACCATTTTGGATAAAAATGAGTTAGGTACATAGAAAGGTGCCAAAACATTAGGTCAAAGACATACCTGAAGTGCTATCTCCTATTGATAACAACGAACACGTCACAGACAACACACTAGACGACACAACGACGAAGACACAAAAGAACACAGTGGATTTGTAAAGACCGACTTTTCACGACGTTTTCGGAGCTGACATCTGCTCTCGTCTTCAGGTGAAGTAAAATTGAAAACTGGAAAAAATTGGTCTGTACATATAATCTGAATCTCTGCTCCTAGCGCGACCAATGGCAGTCGAGCTCGCCGCTGATTGACCGCGCACCTTTTAAGGGCGCCGCCTACCCGCGTGTGAGAGGCTCGAAAGCGACGGAGCAGTAAGGTCGACCTTGAAGCGCACATCGAATGCCGCGTCGCCTCAACGAGCCAAGCACTGAACTAGCGTGCAAGCTTCCCGTCGAACGGTTTTTACTGCGGGATATTAAGCGGTGACCATATCATATTATTGGTGGAAGGTTTGCAACTAAGTTCAGTGCAGGTCGCAATCTGAGTTTCACAGACATCCGGTAAGTACATTTTGAAGTATTGAAGTCTCAAAAGGCCCTTTTTAGCTATGTTGGAGGGCTTAGAAACAGTGTTTTTAATTAGCGTGGCGTCTTGACTTTGAGGTTCCGACCTTTTCTGAAGTTTGTTTTCTTTTAGTACGTTGGCACAACGGGCACACGTGGAATATTTCGTAGAAAAAAACCTGTTTACGAACACGCTGCAACGCATTTTAAGCGTGAGGTAGGCGGCCGCCTTAATTGACTGCATAGTCTATTATCACAGAGAAAATGGACCTTTCCTTTCATGCGTTGTTGTTTTGGTTTATGGACGTGTTAATTGCAGCCGAACTAGGCTCGTTTTCTCATTTGTTAGTTTTTCGTCTGTTTGCTTTTTCTTAGTGTCATATAAATATTTCTGGGACGACATAATATTGCAATGGCGTATGTCCACAAGAGTACAACACTTAGTTAAACGTGGTTTAAATAAGTTGAATTTTTTGTCTTATGGAAACTCTATTGTCTTTTTATGAATCAATCTTTGAAATCATTATTTTTCCCAATATTTTACCCCTCTTAAAACATGCTTCGTTAAGAACTGTAACAATAAATTTTTTTAAATAGGTGTACATTATTTAATGGAGGATTTATAAACATAATGCGTATCACCAACAGTAATCTGTCAATGTAAGAAAATAGTGGTTTTCTATCATATTTCCATTATTGGTTATTGAATCTTTATTTGAGGGTTTTTCAATGTGTATTTCAACATGAAATATGATTTATGACCATATATTGTCTGGGCCAAACAGGATTCTGTTACTTTAAGTAACACTTGTAATTAGTCTCCGAACAACTGTCACCTGCAAACTTTTATATTATATAAACATATCAGAAAATAATCAAATCACTTTAAATATTGGAAAAATGTTACCAACAGGAATACGTTATAAAAATATAGTCATGCCAACAGTTAATATAAGTAGGTAGTATTTAGAACCGAAATCTGTATATTTACGAATGCGTATTCATGTGTGATTATTAATTCCAAATGTCGTAGTTTCATTTTTGAACCATTTTATAAAACGTCAGTGGTGTGATTTGTACTGTAGAAATATCTCTGATGTTTATTTGCATGATCGTTAATAATTCGTTAATTGTAAATAAATTAAATTAGGTCTGCGTTCATAAAAACATTCTGTTCTGTGTACACAAACTTAAGTTGGCCACCTAGCATGGGAGAGGAGAAAACCTTAGGACTAGCCACGATGTTCAAACCACATACATTCGCAGTTTTCGGTTGCAAAAATTGAAATTTGAAGATTAAAGGAAGATCTAAAATAAATTCACGGTGGTTAAGGTGGCTATCTGGGTGGAAACAATTGCGCATTCAGAGCCTTGAAGAGCGGAAGTAGTAAGAACAACGAGGTACTGGCATCACAACTCACCCTGGCCTTTAGGCTCGAGTCAATGAACTGACTGCTGTCTTCTTGCCGAAACTCACCTCTATGAGACATTGTGTGACAACCCTATTATTTTTTGACGTAATTTTAAAAACGAAGGTGTAATGTACACGTCTATAATTTAAAAAGATTCTCCGCCAAGATTTTCAAGTACAAACGGGGCCACAAAAACGCATATTTTCGCCTATTTCAGCTGCTATGAAATATTCTTTAATTATTAGTCGTGAACCTGAAATGGGTAGGCTCTATACAAGTGTGCAACGTTATTTGGGCAATGTTCATAAGCAGACATAATTTACGCACGTTATACAACTTTGAAATATTCTTGTAACGGATGTATCTCTGTACGCTTCTTGACAGTGTTGGCAGGAGGACGTCTTGAAAGTTCAAAGAAAGATGTTCCTCGGGAAACGTTCAGTGTTTCCTAGGCTTCATTGTTCTATGTATGATACTGAAGGTTTTGTATCGATATTGACTATCAATCATTTCAAGCACTGTATCCCTCTTATTCAACACGCCCAGTTATACAAATACATGTTTAACACAGAACGAGTGTGATAAGAGGCTAATTTACGAGGGAGGGTGGCTACCGGACTGAACCTACCCCCCTCCCCTAAGTCGTGTTCAACATTATATCAAAGTATGTCCAGTCGCCTCAAGGAAACTGGAGTTTTGTTCTATGATATTGCAATTACATTTTATGTGTCCTACTCGTATGTACGTTATTTATTATGTTCTGTAACATTAAACAACCATCTTTTTAGATGACTGGTATTTTTTTGCAATCCACTAAATCACATTAGCCACCATCTTAGAAAAACATTTTTTTTTTTAAATCCACAACTGGGTGTAATTTATCTCAAAATTATTTCCTTGTGCCAAAAAAATTGCTTTGTTAAATTGTTAATACACAACAGTTCATTCCAGACTATGTTTACTTTAAATATTTTCGCAATTGTCCACACTCCCTGGGCACTTCTTTCACTCGAAGCTCTGCATGTTTGGCACGTGGTTATATAAATGACAACGTGGCAGGACAAGGTTGAACGGTGAACTGCGGCAGGGAAGGCGTACTAAGTGCCCCAGGAATGGCCTAGGAGGAAGGAGGGGAATAGCGAGGGGTGGCTAATGACTCGGAACGACACGCGATGTTTGCCAACTGCCAAGTGTGACGATGTCCAGGGACGTTAGGCGGGATACTTGAACTAGTTCAGACGGTCTGTAATGTTCCTCGCCAGGCCAACCCTGCCGTCGCGAAATTGAACAGTGGTAATACTTGCGTGTGCAGTCGTCTTACACCCACACTCTTTGGCTTTAGTTGACTGAGGAACTACACCACAATGTGTACGATTCTTTAACAATGAACATCAGCAGTCATCTTGAGATAATGTCCATTTTGTAAAATCATTGCTTTCCTACTTATGCTAAGTATTCTTTGATCGACGTATTGAGTATAATACTATCAGCTTTTCTTATCTATTTTGTTTGTCAAATTACAGAAATTAAGTGAAAATCATTTTCTACAGTAAAATAAGAAATTAATTCGTAAAGCTACTAGTTACGTACTTCCGATCCTTTCATTTCCGCGTGTATATAAAAACTAACTGATGTCAAAAAATTAGTAATACCTGAAATAATCTATAATTACACCCATTTTTCCGCCACAATAGGACGTAAGACATACATTTTAATCAAATGTATAGAATTAGGCATCGTTGATTGTGCGGTATTCTATTTACGTACGTTATATCGCATTTTAGCGAATGAAGTTTTCACGAATTTAGTTTCTAGGTAGCATTTTTAAAATTTCTACATAATTGCTTTTAAATATATGCCACTTACAAATACAGTAGAAGGATTCATTTACATATATTCGCTGAACGAGTGATCAAACGTTTGTTTAAGCTAACCGGAATGGTAACTGTGATTTTTCCAAAATACTTGAAACGTGAGGTAAATTATAATAACTGTAATATATACTAGACACACTTTTCTAGATACATCTGTTTGCAGGATACTGAGAATTATTAATAAATACGAACACGACACACAAGTAAACAGTGGCTGTAACCGAAACGTTTATTTGTTTATATATTCTTCTTGCTCGTTTCAGCAAATATTTACATGTTTCACTGTATTCGCAGCGATGTAGTGCTGAAAATAAATATAAATAAACTATACATATTTACTCATACAGTTACATTTAATTTTAGCAACGCATAAATTTAAATGTTAATGTGTTACATAAAATGATAACGTAAAGAACTAAAGAACTGTATTTGTTGTATTATATTACGACTGTGTTTGCCAATCTTTTATCTGAGTTTTTTTAATTTCAAACGAATGCGTGACACCAAGTGAATGTAAAAGTGATTTAGTACGAAAGAACTGAAAAAAAATATTAATGTTTTTGATACAGTGGCAATATAATTAAAGTTGCCATACAAATATGATTACATGAGTTCTCTCTTAACTGAACTTATTCTTGAAAACATATAAGTTTCATCAAACAATTTAGTAGGAATATGATTGTTTATTTCGTTCGAGGTTTACAGTTTTTTTTATATTTTGGTTTAGGGTTTTTTAAACAATTTGAATAATAAATCTTGGCGCAATAACGCGCAAACCAAATAAAATGTTGATTTATATTTCTTTTTTAGTCAATTATTATATGATACAGCTCAATATTGCAATACAGTACAATATTGAAATATACGGGATAAAATTCAAACAGTAATACTTTTGAAGGCATTCTGCAAAGCAAGACATTGAAACACTTAAGTAAGGTAATGCCTAGGAGTTATACACTGAATTTGAAAGTGTATTTTTAAAGCAACATAATTTTCATACCGAAGTTTCCCTAAATGGGTTTACCACAAATATGGCATAATTTGAACCTAATTTTTTGGTAGTAATTAACCTCACAGTTCAGATGTTTAACTGGAAGTATCGCGAATTTTGTTGTTAAGGTGAGCGAGATTCAAGCAAAATAAGTAATATTATTGCGCACGAACAGGTAATTATTTAGTTAAAGTTCTATACAGAACTGTGCCACAGAACAAATACGTTGTGACGGAAGCGACAATATGTTATTTTATGGTACTCGTTTCCTCTATGGATTGTCATGGTGTCGGAGTTCGTAGAAGTTAGGTTAGACTGCAGTGTAGTAGCACTAAATTTATTATCTGTGAGGAAATTAACACGTAAGTAACGTCAAATTTACCATTTCTAAATATTTAAATGATATACAAACGAATTACTGTACAGCATAAAATATAAGCGGTTGCTTAAACCAACGTTTCAAATTCCATATTGCTTTGCTTACTTTCCTGTACATCCCGAGAGCTGGTACAATAACAATGGATAAAAACCTCCAGTATTGGACTTATAACATAGATAGTTATTATCTGATGATGGGCCGCAAATCGTCATGTTTACCATTTTTAAATAGTGAGTTAATACTCAAACCAATTAAAGTGTCTCACGCACAAGTGGTTATATAAGCCAATGACTGTAATCCAAGAGGTATTGTTATAATATTCCTGTACGCCCCGAGAGCTGGTACGATAACAACGAAAAAGCTGTCCTTGTCACTTTTGTCACTAGTTATTTATTATATGACTGTGCAATGTATGGCTGCTTCTTGCCTTGAATTTTTCCGGAGCATTCCGTTAAAAAAAAGTTTTGAGTTTTTTTGCAGCAATGTGAAAACCCCACAAATCTTTGCCTGAAGAGTGTAGACCTAAGTATTTAGGTCACGAGGAAAGTGTGCCGGAGAGGACAGAGTATATTACGTCCACTTACAGGGCGCTTGCATCACAAAGACACAATTACGTTAGCTCAGTATAACATGGACGCCAGCCAGTAGCCGTGTGGTTGGGCAAGTTACTTCCGCATTAACGGCACTCCTTGCCTGAAACATCAAAGGTGAAGCCGAGTGTCGTACGTTATATTTCCCTAGCAAAAAGTTGTTTTCAAAAATAATTGAAACTGTAATAATTGGTGTTTGTAATTTAAAAGTACGTTTTAGAACCATTCAAAGTAACTTACTTATTTTACAGGATGCAGTGCCTAAAAAAATACCGACCTGACTTATAAATAAAAAACAGAGGAGCCATACTACGATTTTAGTTTATAAATTTGTTTGTAGAAATAAATGTGATAGTCCAGCAGCTGCCAGTAATTCTGTCTGCAAGATTGCATACAGAGGAAATTCTTTCTGCATTGGTTACCTGGGTGTATGAGAAGCAAAAAATTGTTGGGGTTGACACTTCAACCACCACGTTTTTCCAATATGACGTTATTCACAATGGCCGCAATCACTTAACTTGTCTTATGCTAAAATAAGCTTTTGAGCGAGAACAGTAATATTTATAAAAAAATATTTTAGACTAAAAATGTTCAGAATAAAATAGTCTACAAATTTGCTTGCGACATTTTTTTTATCTTAAATACTTAGCGTGGTAAATTGAATTTTAATTTTTAAGAATACGAAATTTTGTTGATAGTGTAGTTAATGCGTAATTTTTTTTCAATACCTGAAATGTACATTTTATTGCAACACAAATGATGGATATTTGACTGCACTTTGCTATATTAGAAACACTAAAGTTAATATAATGATAGGTAGCCTATATTTTTATCAAAACAGTAAAAAAATTATTTGACTGTTTGAAGTACAATTATGTTTTTATTAAACTATTTCTGTTGTAATTTAGAACTGTAACGATCTAATGTAAAACGAATAACCTTACTTGCCGTTGTTTGTGATTTAAAGTCAAAATCGAATCTGGTAATATTATGGACACTGCTGTCATATGTATTACTATTAGTACTCGTGACTTAAACAAACTTTTCTGTAATTATTATTTTTGTTTTGTGTTATTAGTTTAATTTTTGCTAGGTTTATTTAAAGCCTATATATGTGTATTATATATATATACACACATACTCATCAATTCAGTGTTGTTAAATGTTATCTTATATTGTGTGTGTACACACACATTCTCTCTCAAACACCCGCACAACCTCTCACACAGAAGACACGTGTTTAAGAGTGTGTTACCAACAATGTTTGATTAGAACAAATACTGTGTTAAGGCTGTTCCAGTGCGCTGTCAGATCGACATGTCAGTAATTTCAATTTGATAGGTCAAAAGCGACTCGCATACCTTCCACGAACACGTGGAACACGTCACAGAACGCGTGAACTTGCTATATTAGCCACCGCGCTTCAGAATCTCTCACACTCGCCTCTGGGCGTTGCTGAAGGTCAGGTTTATGTTGCGCTCCCC
>PNEQ01014322.1:0-10928 GCA_003012365.1 Medauroidea extradentata
TTCCCCCTCCCCTCGGTACGACCTTCGCCCAGGTTCCCAACCCCACATTCCATCCCCTCCTTTTCCTTTCTTTTTGAGGCAAGGACAAAGAGCCTGACAGCTCAACTGACCCCCTCCTCTTTCACAAGCTCCGCCCAAGGGACGGTCGTCTGACATTGGGTTCTGCGCACATCGCTTTGACTGTTGTCCCTCTATACCTACTTCGCAGCAGCCAGCACGAATCTTGGCCAGCACATAGTTATCCAAACTGCCGTCCGCAATACATTCCAGCTAAGTAAACGCTGATTACATTTATTCTCGTCTTTCTTATGTTTTTTAAGCTTTACGTATAGCGCACACATGTGTGTCATACCTCTTTCTATTCTTACACCATTATCATGTAACATATCACAAATATGTTTTGATATATTTAACGGGGGCGCCGTAGTTGGCATTTTTCAGGAACACTGCATCACAAGCAGATTCTGTGTTTTTCATACGTCAACATTTCAATTAAATATCAAGTAACTATGACATGAGCTGCGATGGAACTTCGCTAAAGCAAAGAAGAAGGTTATTTTCATATGTGGTGCCATTGTCAAGTTCCTATCTTTACAAGAAATGCTTGAAAAATCGACAGTTAGATCAATGTAATTATGAAACAAAATGTTAATTATTCAAGTTAATTACGGGAGGAAATACTTAACATCTTGCGGATACATTATACATTACGGTATGAAAAAGTTGTCAAAGTTTCATTACGAAATTCTAAAATAATATTTTCTTGGACTCACTCTTAAAAGTGTAGCGTATTGGTTACGGTACTTGGCTACTATTTTTAAGGATCCGGGATCAAAACCCACTTACATCATGTATTTTTTAAATGATACTATTAGATAGTTTTGCAAGCGTTTGATACAAAATGTTTTATTTTTTTTAAACCGTCTATTTTCCATTTTTGCAACCATATTAATACGATTTCTGAAATTGAATGCGAATCGCGAAAGTAATTTTTTTATGTGATCTACTAGGGTAGTGTACCTACATTAAAATAATAGGTATCATATGGTTACGCTTGCATTTAGGCAAAATATGTTTATCTTGTGCGTGTTCAATCACTCGTTACTTCACATATTACGTAATGAACACGTCATTAGTGGTAAATAGTACCGCAGTAGGCTCATACTACACTGTTATACAACAAAAACAAAATTTTTTTCTGTACGCTAAACCAAAACCACACAATAGCCCAGAAGTATTCTTTGCTGTATTAATTTATGTATTGCATATGAACCTAACAACCGTAATTAAATACAAAATACAGTTGATTATACAAGTTGTTAAATTTGGGTAAAGAATCGACGGTTCCATGCAAAATCTGATAAACAATATTATACTTACCCTAATGATTATTGAACTCACTTAAGATTTCCAATTTCAGCCCAGAGAATGCAGGTTTACTTAATGTATTATTGCATATTACATTGCTCGGATATTGATCTGATATTGTGCGATATAACAATGTGCGTAACACTAAACTTTTATAAAACCTTTGACTCGAATACCTTTGAAATATAAGATTTGCTACATTTTATGATTGACTACATACGTATAACCGGAAGAGTGGTAACCGGAATTTCAGCACTTAATGTTAATCTTCTGAAGATTAATAGTGAATCTAAATACTTAAAATATTTGATAGCATCATATAATCTAGATATCCTGCCTTCAAATGATACACATCACTCGATAGCAACTGACACATGGCTAGATCTAATGATTACTTCTAGGAGCGACAAAATACTAAATCATGGGCAGGTTGCCTTACCCGGTTTGTTTCATCATGTTGTAATCTTCTTATCATATTCATTACGCATTCCAAAGTTTGTTCCTAAAACTTTAACGTACATAAATTAAAAGTGAGTAAATGCCTGTTGCTAGCTGCAACAACACTGCTCCCCTGGCAGAATGTTGAAGTGGCTGACACTGTAGATGAGAAAGTGGCCGCCTTAAACAAGATCATATTAAGGGCGTTCACGTGGCAAATATTCACAATTTTATATTTGTCTGACATTGTGTTAGTTTTATAGACGTTACTTGTGACTATATTTTCCAATTGTAGAAATAGTTTAGCTCTCATAGTTTTCCCATGGCGGCACGGTAAAGTCAGAATTTGCAAGTTACAGGAACATAGATACAACGAAAACCAAGTGGCTTGCTCGAATGAAATAATTTACACTGAAATTAGATGTAATGGACACTGTGCCGAAAGATTTAAAAACACTCAACAAAGTCATTTTGTCTTTTTTAAAAATTGCCATAAATGAGGTAAATTTTCGTCATTTTAGGATTTTTTTTAAAGTACAAAGGAGTCCCATTCTGTGTTTTTAAATATTTTAGCACAGTGCCCATTATATCTAATTTCAATGTAAATTATTTCATTCGAGTAAGTTACTTGGTTTTTGTTGTATCTATGTTCCTGTAATTTGCCAATTGTGACTTTGACATGTCGCTATGGGAAAACTATGAGAGCTAAAAAATTTCTACAATTGGAAAATATAGTCACAAGTAACGTCTATAAAACTAACACTATGCCAAGCAAATATAATATTATGAATTTTTACCACTCGAACACACTTACAGTAAACTTCTATGACAATGTAGCACCTAATATTACCAAGCGAGTTACTCGTCCGGCAGCCGCCTGGCTAACAGATCTAGTCGTGGCTCTCATGACCAAGCGCGGCGAAGCTTATAACCACTTTACGAGAGTAAGACGAGCTGGCCTTCCAGAAAGCAACTTTTATTTTAATATATACAAAAATCTTAGAAATAAATGTACGCAGAACGTCAGGCAAGCAAAGCTTAGTTACTACGAATCATTACAACAGCCGCATACTCCAGTCTCCAAACTTTGGTCAAATCTCAGCAAGACAGCAGTAACTATTGTAAAAAACCGCAACACAAATAATATTTCGATACTTTTCTCCACTGACGAGATGAATGATTATTTTACCACTCTTCCAGCTAGTATTGATACCGCAAGTAAGAACACAGAAATTAAAAGCCTTAATGATCGAAAATTATATACTACAAATCGTAAATTTTTCATTCGGCACGTCGCCGGCATATAGTGTATATAAATCATTCAGACGAATCAAAACTAAAGCTAAAGGCGATGACGGTTTTTCTGTCAAACTAATTGCACCTATCCTACCAACAGTGCTGTCGTCGCTCACGCACGTGATTAATTTTTCACTGCAAGCTGGAATTTTTGCAGTATTCTGGAAGAAAGCGCAAGTGTTAACCATCGCAAAAGTCTGTTATCCAATCGCAAAAAAAGACTTCTACCATTGTTTTAAAAAATAATTGAACATATAGTAAGTACACCGTCAATTTATTGCGTACATTAATAAATTAAACATGTTAGACGAATACCAATCTGGTTTTCGTCTTCTGCATGGTACTAGCACTACTTTAATCGATATAACTGATAATATACGTCATGCAATGGAGGACCGAAAATTAACGCTTTTGTGCCCAGTAGACTTTAGCAAAGCCTTCGATTCTGTCGACCATGATATCTTGCTTGCAAAGTTGAACAATATTTATAATTTCTCCCTCTATGTATGTAAATGGTTCGAATCGCATTTCAGTGATCGAAGCCAGCGTGTTATATCGAATGGACAACAATCTCAGTGGCGTACAATAAAAGATGGTGTCCCGCAGGGATCTGTTCTTGCCCACCTCCTATTATTTATATTTATAAATGGCATTGCTAAAAGCCTTTGTTTCTCCAAACACCACCTCTATGCGGATGACCTACATATTTATACACACTTCAATAGGAGTGAAATTGAGACAGCAGTCGATCATATGAATAATGATCTTGCAGAAATTCAGAAGTTGTCAGTTCGCAATTGCCGTAATGTAAACCTTGTCAAGACCCAATGCATCCTCATCCTCCCTTTCTATCCGCTGTTAATCAAACTGATTTTCCTGATGTAGTCTTCAACGATACTAAAATTGCTCTTACTAAATCTGTAAAAAGCTTGGGCGTGATAATTGACGGAAACCTGTCGTGGAATGCACATATTACTAACTTGTAAAGGAAGGTGTATTACCCGCTGCATAGTTTAAGGCGTTTCAAATGACTGGTGTCATCCATATTAAAATCCACACTAGTCCGCAGCCTCATAATACCCATTATTGACTACTATGATGTGGTTTACAACAATCACAGTGAATGTCAGGCGGCGCGACTTCAAAAACTCCACAATACGTGTGTCAGATATATATATATATATATATATATATATATATATATATATATATATAACTTAAAAGCTCGTGACCGTGTAACCCGCTACCTCAGAAAGCTGTCATGGTTTAAGTTAGCGGAAAGACGAAACACTCACGCTCTGTTCTTGTTGCATAAAACATTGAACACTTTAACACCTGGCTACCTATATAAACGTTTTGCTTACCAAAATGATCAACGTGCTTTAAACACATGCTCCAAAGCAGACAATGGATTAATAATACCTCTACATAAAACTGAATTTTACTCCCTATCCTTCACTACTACTGTATCAAAGTCTTGGAACAGTTTGCAATTGATACACAGGAACATAAAAAGTTTTTTATACCTTCAAGAAAGTAATCAATAAATACTATCTTACTCGCCCCAGTGAGCTAGATGCGCAGGATAAGTAGTTCGTAAATTGAATTTAATTGTATATGTGTATGTACGTGCTTCAGTGAGCACATTTATGCGCGTGTGCCTGTGTGTGTACGTGCGAATGTGTTGAAGAGAGTATACGCTTTGAATATATATACTGGGGGTATACGTGTGTTATTTAATGTACGTTTGTGTGCGTGTGTGAATGAGAACCCGTCCTCCATTTCCTTCTCATCTGCCCCTGATCTTTTTACCGTTACTTGTCAATTAAACCTTTAAGTTTTAGATATTACCACCACTATTTGAGACATATTGCGTATTGTATGTAGGGGTAACTTGTGTTGTTTTGTTCTCATTAGTTTTAAGTGTATACGTATTTTAATAATTTTAATTTTTAATGCATGGTTATGTTCCTAAAACCGTAAACAGATGTAATAGGTCCAGTGGAAGACAAGGCAATATGCCTTAACTGCGCCTGAAAGCCGCAAATAAAATAAAAAATATAAATAAATATAACCAAACGAACTACCGTAACAGACTTAAAAATCTATTTTTATTGACCAAGCGTAGCCTGGCATTCCGCCGGAGTGCGACAGCAGTCAGCTAGCTTTCCAAGTCTCCGTGTGTACTATGACTTGTGACGTCACTGCACGTTTCCGCGGGCGTTTTAAAAGCGCGAACTCTAAGTAGCTATAGTTACCTCAAATCGATTTCAAATTAACAAATTTCAACACACATCGATTTCTTTTTATATGCACGTAGTGTGGATGTTCTCATTGAAATTCACTTGAGGGGTCCATTAAGATTCCTGGGGTAGGGTCGTGTGCTTGAATATCATAGTATTCGGGAAATTTTCATCAACGTTAAATGCAATACTCGACATCGAATATGCAAGCAATATCGAGATTAAGATGTTCTCTCGGTAAATACTTGAGAAAAAACTACTTTTATGGATTATTTTAGAGCTTGTCTAATTACACTGACGAATACAATTTATTACAGCTAGTGGAGTACGTGTATTTTGACCAGAAATAATTAATAAAAAGTATTACAGTGAGTTGTTTTTTTTTTACACTATTGCTAGGATATTCCTCAATTGACACATCGGGTGTACAATTACTACTACATTGTAGGTATACAATTGCACTGATATTTGTGGAACCGTAGCTACCATATACACTTTGTGTAAATTTGCACAAATGTACACAGTGCAGATTAACATATCATTCATGGTGTATGTTTCAAGAGCTGTGCACGTGTTTTTCCAGCCCCATTATGTTGTGTAAATTTACACATTCACTAAGTGGCGACATATCAATTCATTCTGTGTAAAATTATTATTTATATGTCACTGTTTTATATAATACACGTTAACATAAATAAAGCTATACACCGTACTGAAACAATAACCTCTCTCTAAATATATATTGATATCTACAGTTGCTTAAAATACAGACAATCCGATAATTGAATCGGTCATTTGACAAACCCCACATATCACATTTTTCACAATGTAGGTTTATGCACATTTACTCTTAAAACTGTGAATTTAAACCGTTCAGGATATAAGTAAAATGTGCACCAAATCTTTTTAAACAAAGATACGTTATTTGGAAGGTTCATATAAGTATATATTTTCAGTAATAAATAGAGACCGGAAAAATTAGCGGGTTCACTGACCTGTAGGCTAGCTTCCATGAATATTTGTGAAATCGTGTAGGCAGCAGCTGTTTATTAGCTGCTCGCTGACACAGTGATATGGGTCTGCATTCTGTTATTGGCTCAGCTACTTCCAGGAAGCGTCGAGCTAGTCAACAGCCAACTGTGAACGTGATACAGATGTATAGTTTCTAGAACTCTAGCTTGCGCCTAAAAGAAAACGCGAATTTTTCAGGTCTCTAGTAATAAATTATTGAACAGCAATTTCTTGAAAGTGACATGAGGGGTTTCTCAAATGACTGATTCAATTACATAACCAATGTACGATTAATTTGAAACTGTAACCTTGTTATTTTACGCTGTCACTAAGCCAATCACAGCTATGAATAGGAAGTGATGTCGATCTGATATACTTTTACAATCTGTTTAGTTTGAATAGGAAGTAGCAACGTTCCGAACTAAACTTCTGAAAACGTGAAATCGTACGTAAGGCTAAACATGTTTTAAGTGAAATATTTCAGTGGCCCGTGTAACTGCGGCCTAACATGATCTGTTTCTTAAGGGCGTGTAGTCCATAGATATTTCATAACACCACCACCACCACCCCTACCCACGTACCCCTTTCATCATTTGTAAATTACGACACACATGATTTTTTTCTCTTTTTTTAAACACAATTTGCAATGTTGTGTCAAATTTTACGTGGAAATTACAAATGATACGATCAGGTGGATTTTTTGCACCCTGATTACAGAATCCAGTTCACTGTGCGGCGTATTTACTTTATAAAATGCAAATAATATTACGTGATCCTCTCAGAGTGCGATTTAGCCTTTCTTTAATATCGTGTATTGTAGTGGTACAAATTGAACAACACAAACTGAGAGATAGAGTTTTACATGTTATTTCCCATAACTACTGCATAAAACGGATTGTTTAGATCCAATATGTCTGTGCAGTAGAAATTTCACTGCAAACGACTTTAGCAGCGTATACGGTTTTAATCGTTTGTGTTTACAAATTTCTCACTGCATTGGTCGCCATAGGCGCCTTAGTAAATAGATTTATTCCATAATGTATATTCTGTTTTTTTATAGATGGTTGGTTATTTACAAATACAAACACAAACCAAAGCTTTTATCCTGAAGTTCGTATATTTATCATCAAAATATTTTTGTTAATTTACTTATTTCTACAAATCGATTTGTATGTTACTATTTTTAATGCAACGTTTAGCATAATTGCCAACAAGACAGGAACAAGGGTCGACTCGTGTTACTACACGTAAAGTTTACAGTTGCAAGATTGTATTTCAAAAATAATTCTGTCATGATTATTCATTAAATAAGTAACACATATATTATTTTTAAACTCTACTTTCTCGATCCAAGCATCGTCTGGCCTGGAGTTCCAGAGCCACCACACATATGTTTGTCTATTATGTCGTTTCATTATCGTCTCAACCATGTATAAATCTGGGAATTTCGTAATCTAAATATCTTCTGCGCATAAACCACCACGAATAGGCACAGGGACGCCGGGAGCATTGAAAGGTTGGAGTAGCAATATTGTATTCACATCAGGGGTGGACACTGACCCCCAGGTATAAAGGAGAGGGTGTGGGGGTCTTCTCCCGGGTAAATTAGGATTAAAAGATGCAAAATGGCACTGTTTTTAAGCATTTTAAGCATGTTTTCGTACTTAAACACTATACAGTATATACCATTGGCTTAAATATAATTTTTTACATAAAATTTGTTTAAGTAAATAATTGTGTGAAAAAACCTATATCTATGGCCAGGAATTTTTGGTGTAAAGATTTGTGCCCCACTATGTTTAAAGTTCTTACGTTCACACCTGCAGCTAAACTTCATGGTTATTGACAAGAGTCTTTTGTGCAAAGTTGTTATTCATTTGACTGTGCCAATCAGTACACGTATAACTGCGACACATCACGTCTGTGATTTGCGGGTTTAACCTCAAGACGCTGGGTGTTACGGCATCCAATCACTGACCACAAAGTTGAGATGCAGGTGCGCACGTAAGGCACTGAAACAAAGCGATGCAAAAATCTTTTCGCGAAAATTCATATCTCTACCTATATCAAACCCAGAACTTTGTATCTTTGTATTTGACTAGCAGTCCTCCGCGGCTTTGCTTTATTCGTAACTGATAATATTTACTTTAAAAAAATATCTCTTTGTACACAAGATTGATACTTCCAATCATCAATCGTTAAAATGTCTAAGCGGCTAGTTGAACTAAATCTACAGCAGGATAAGTAGCTATAGCTGTCCACACGAAAAGTTGTCTTAAGTTTGTCCCTGCCACTAACAACGACTTCGCCTGGGCCTTATTTATAGCTCTGAAAATTTTAAGTTGTGAGGTGATTACAGATACCTAAAGGTAAGTGGTTAGTCGAAAGAAAAACGTCTACTAAGCCTGCGCACAATTGGTGACAATACCCTTAATTACATATTTTCAAAATATTCACTTGACGTATAATGCCATTAGAAAGTTTTACTGGGAAAAGATTTCGCGAAAACGTATTTAGTGCCCCAATCTGTCAATTAGTGAAATGATATATGTAAGCTGATATTGTTGACGAACCTAAGTGGAAAGTGATCTGCATAATCCATTTTACCATTTTTTAAACGGCTACATGTAAATTGCACTAATTCTATCTGCTTTGTAGATTTTGTGTGACAAAATTGAACGCTCGCATGCAGCATTTAACGGAATTTGAGCCCATAACTTCCCGGAATGTAGACCAGAACGTCATAAAAATAAAATTTATATAAAAAAATAAAATATTTATGTCCTGGGCTCATAGAGGTTGTACAACACCGCTTCTCGATTGGTTAATGTAGAGTGAAACTCCTGTATAGGTTACTTCTCGCTGCTCGTAATTGCTATTCGGATCGTCTGCATTGAAAGTTTATAAACTTCGTTTTATTATTAATGATCAAGTTATCTAATAAAGTAAAATAAAAACAAACTAACATAACATTTTAATATACTTACGTAAGCATTACTCTGACACGAAAAACACCTCAATATCTCTACTGGTTATATAGATATCATGGGTTGATGGAAAACGAATTTTGTGCTTTTTCACCCTTTTGGGTGTTGAACTTCAAAATATTTTAAATTCATATATAAGACATTTGTATAGGTATCCAATTGAAGTGTAAATCATGACGCTAGCCCGTTCAGTCGACTCAAAATCAATTATTCACTGCACAGTATTACTGGGATTTCGAATTTCAATAAATCTTAAAACCTTTTTGCGATCATTCCTGTAATCATCATCCTGAAGCAAAAATTAACTTTATATCTCGACAAGTTCGACAAATATCGACTATTTATGTAAAACACATTCAAGGTCTTTTCACCACAGTGAATTTCGAAAAACCCTTAAATCACATTTTAGGCCGCGGTTACACGGTGGCCTGAAGTAGATAACCGAAAGAGGTCCAGTCAGCCATTTTTAAACACGTTCAGTGTATAGCTGCCGAAGTTAACACGTTCGCGTGGTTACACAGTACTCGATTATCGCAGTCAAAATCGAATGTGTTTTGTTACGATCACGGCCGTAGAAGAACAGGTCTGGACACTCGCCTACACTGTAAAAAAATTTGTACTTTTACAAAGAAAAGCCTTGGAAACCCAGTTGCCAAAGAAATTCCTTGTAAAACGACGATGGTTATCCTTGTAAATTAATACAAAGTATATGTTTGTAAAATTACAAGGACTAGCCTTGTAGCTGGACTTTCAATAAGGAAAAAAATTAATTTAAATGTTCGTTGTACTTCATAAATAACACTGAACTTATTTATCAAATAACTTTTGAATAAAGGACGTAAACAAGAGATTATTTTGAAAAAATTAAAAAAATCTTCGAAGGTGCTAAGTTTCGAATCACTCTCCCCACACTTAGAATTCTCGTATCCTACCCCCACACCAGCGTGACTTACATACTAACTACGCTTTATTTATTTGTACGCATTCAATGTAAAGTTCAGCAATAATTCTTACTTTTAAAGCACGCAATTAATATATATATTCACTTTATTCCAGAAAATCCTTTTCATATGTTGTGATCTTTGCATAAGTAATTTCCGGCGAACTAACGATTTTTGTAGGCTACACATTTTTTTCTAAGTTTTTTTGCAGCAAACAAAACCCTTTAAACGTTATAAACTAACAATTTTACAATGAATATTTTCAACATTTACAAAAGTTTGTACAACTACGAAGAAGTGCCTTGTCATAGTTTACAAAATAATTTACAGTGCAGGAACTGTCGTTATAGGTACAAGGAATTCCTTTGTAGTATTACAAAGTTTACCCTTGTAAGTAGAAGGAAAATGCCGGTCCGGGGACAGGGGCTGGGGGCTGTGGTTGTGTGGTTGACCTTGACCTTTGACCCCATGACCTTGACCTTTGACCCCTGTAACCCGACACCCCGACGCCATCTTGTTTCCGGCCGCCATCTTGTTTCCGACCGCCATCTTGTTTCCGGCCGCCATCTTGTTTCCGACAGCCATCTTTAATGACGTCAATTTTCGAAAAATTAAAAAAAATTAATTTAAAAATTTAAAAAAAT
>PNEQ01014323.1:0-10928 GCA_003012365.1 Medauroidea extradentata
GAATTTTCTTTCAATGCAAGACCTATAAACGGAAATTTTGGAATCCTTTGTTATGTGTTTTATGTGTAATTTTGCTGGTTTTGTTGAATTTTGGATACTGTTGTATCACTCCGCCGTGTGCGCTATTTGTTGCCATGTCCGTTGCCGTGAGAGAACAGTTGAGGCCGGGCGCTGGCCCGAGGAGGAGGTGAGTGAGAACGGTTGGGGCCGGGCGCTGGCCCGAGGAGGGCGTTAGTTGTAGGGCAGTTGGTACGAATAAGTGATCATTACCTTGTTTTGTTTTTGGTTAACTCACGGTCAGACATGGTAACGCCGGACAGCTGACGGGTTTATGTGTGCTTAATAAATAACCGCCTTTTGTAAGGAACTTACAGAATCCAAACATCTGTCAAAGTAAAAATAAATCAACTGTTGACTGAGTAAGTGAGTTGTTATTGGTGAAATCACGATGGTTGGTTAACCCTGAAAGTAAATCAAACTGAGCTATCCGGCGCACTTCATAACATAACCTCAACACCCACGCCGAGTGACAACATTATCAATAGACCGCAGCAACAAGCAGCAAGACGCAAGAGGACGCGTCACAGCGTGTAACGCTTGCGCTCACGGCACAATAAATTCAAGATGGCGGCAAGAAGAGAATTGCCGCCGCTAGCACTATCGATTGTCTCGGACTCTATTGATCGTTGTTTTTACGTTGGAAACATTACGTGCATTCGCTTACCTTTGTTTTTAACGCAATTAATGGTAACATTAACCTAAAATTTGTGAAACGTTTTTGAAATGTTTTATTATAAACAGACGGGTTTTAAAATCATTTCCATTTTATTGCAGCATGTTTATATGGTTATGTAACGGTAATGTAATTTAACGATTGCACTCGTAAATACGTAATATTTCAATTAAAAAGGCTTTAAAAAATATGGTAGTAATGTTCCTAATTTCCTATTCACGTTTTTTTTTATTTTCGTCCGTAATTTACGTTAGCATAATAAATAATAACTTGTAGAGAGTTTTCTTATGTTTTGTCTTGTCAGTCAGCTCAACACATAAAGTACAACTTCAGATTTCGAGGTTAGGTAAAAAAAAAGAGGCACGTCCACATGCATAGTTGGCCCGCATGCATAATTTTTTTCTTCTGGTCCCTTGAAAAACGATCAATAGAGTTTCTACGGTATCTTTCAATTGTCAATTTTATCAGAGATTGGCCACGTTTGGTTTCTAACTGTCCAGAATGTAACTTCAAGAATGTTATTCTAACACTTTTTCTTTATATTCCAACTGTGTAAACTTTTATGGAGTCTTTAAATATTCACAGCCAAGACTGCAGGAGGTGGTGATTAGCCGCGAGACAAGCAGGCACCTGGCTAGCTAACGTCATTGTCATCAACACTTGGGCTTTTCCTCGAAGACGTGTGACGTACAAATACATCACCCCATCCCAAGTTTCCCGTTTAGTTGTGGCACACTAGTTGGTTTAATTAGAAAACAATTTTATTTTATAATTAAATAATCTGAGCAACTGTAGTTAATTTGTAACGTAACAGTTAAATGAAATTGAGTTTCAAAAATATAATTTGAAGTTATATTGTATCTGGACGGCAACCTTGTTCTTTCAAGAACATTCCCCGGAAGTCGGCCATTGTTTTTGTCAAGGCACCTGGTGTGCATCCCATACGCGGGGAGTACTCGAGAGGACGCTGCGTGGGCTGCAAGCAAACAAAACAGAGGACAGGGAAGTTTTCTTAATGGCGAGGCCGCATGGCTGCATAGCTGCGACATTGAAAGCCAGTTTTTGTTGAGTAGTAAGCAAGGCACGACATAAAGGAGAATGTTCCAGCATGCACTTATTAATTTAGAAGTTCCTTCTACTAAAAGAACGTAGCAGCGGTGTAAAAGTAGGTGGCCCGCCGATAGTTATGAGGGACGCACTGGCCAGTATTATCCTACTGGTTCCACGTAAAGTAACTGATGTAAAGTGAAGCATGACTTTTTTCTTGATGTTCTTTTCTTTTGACTAATAAACATGCACCGCTGGAATTGTATGTCATTTGTAGCCCAGTCGTGCACATTTTCGGACCTACAGCTGCTACCCTGAGATAAAAGCATGTTTGACCGCTAGCTACATCATAACCAGTAGCACCACACCAAGTAGAAATAGTTGTTCAAAGAATCCCATGATAGTGACTATACAAAATAAAATCTCTACACGTTTCACAGCTGCATATTACTAACTTATGAAAACCGCAGTATGTTATTGTTTAACGTACGCAAAATTATTTTTAAAAATCATTTTACTGTGCTATATTGCACTTTGATTACAGTAGATTAGTTAAATTATATAAATATTTATTTTTCCAGGATTCCTGGAAAAGATGTCATTAGCTCCGACGTCATTAGATCGGGTGTTTACAGTATTACTTTATAAGAAATGTTGTATTAAAGTGTGTACTTTTATCTTAACTTATCACAAACCTTATAGATTAGAGTAGTATGTTCTTGATGTTTACTGTGTGCAGTTTGGTATGTATTATGTCAGTGTCTGTCTCATACATGTCAAGGTGGCAGATGTGATAGTTACCTGGAGGCGAGGATCAACGGCTTGCAGAGAATGGCGTAAGGCCACTTGCTGGCGCACCACAACGTTGGTCTGCAATGGCAACCGCTGGCGAACCAGCGCAGGTGGCAGTGGCTGGCGGAATGTGCCATCCATGCCAGGGTGTGGCGAGGGGGGAGGCACATCGAAGCCTGGCTGCTGGGGTCCGGCCAACTGTGGTACTGGCTGGCCCCCCACCGCTGGCAGTACCAGCGCATCCTGCCCTGGCTGCCCTTCTGCAACAGCCAAACAAGTATATCATACAGTCAAACCTCTTTAACACAAATCTGAAAGGACCTAAAATTTTACAGTTGGCAATACAGTAATGAAGTTTTCATAAACAGGTGTGTTTGCAAAAGTCAAAAATACTATAAATATTTTTTCACATTCATTTTAATTGATCGTTTAAGTTAATATTTAACTTGTCATCTTATTCAAAAGGGAAAGAATGTCACTCTGGGCTTCGCTCTTTGGTTTAGCAATGGTTTTGAAAATATTTTTTTTAAAGCTAATTAATACATAATCGAAAATTCATTCTTACAGGTTGTACACAGTCTCAAATTTTTTTCAAAACATTCGATTAAAAAATATTAGAGATATTTGCAATTGTTTAGAATTAAAAAAAGAGAATGGCATTAATGAGACTTACTTCGTAATAACTGGGTTTGTATTAATGAGGTTGCAATGTAGTCAAAGCATTTTATGACATAAGAGATTTAAGTTGTTGAACAATTGCTATACTCTCATAACTTTGCACTGACATGCTGAAACACCAGAATAAGTTCAACTAAATTCAGTAGCCCCAACCCAGAAACCTTAATCTATAGCTTTATGCTTACAAAAACCATAACAGAGGTGCCCACCATTTACCAAAGCTTTCAGTAGTCATTTTTGCAACAAAATCCGTATTTTTCCGTATTTTTCCGCAGTGAACGTATTATCTTAAGCCAAAGCTACATTGACCATAAAGTAGCCGTATAGAAATAACAGTAACCGCACTGTAAGAAATTGACAGGTTTCCATCCCTCTTACAGCGGCTAAGCAGCGGTACGGTATGTTATAGCATGCATCACACAAAAGTGTGCGTTCAATTTTTACGGTTATTTCTTACTGCGATTCTAGCGCTGTTTTTAAATGTGTAGGCCTATAATACACAATCACATTACCTGTTCGTCGGTAACTTCGGCATTTGTTGTTGGATCGACAGCATCACTTAATTATAACATATTTTATCCTCGAAATTCCTAACTTCGAAAGCTTGATGTGTTTTTACCGTAACTATGTATTGACGGCGGCATCTTTGCAACTGCATGGTTCACAAAACACATGTTGTTGAGATACATTTGAAGCACTTGAACGTGTCCACAACTGTGAATATTCTGAACGATATTTCTCAACACTCTTCTCTTTCAAACTCATACTCGAATTTAAACATTCACATCAACACACGTTCGTTAAAATACGGCAACCTGGATAAGTTTCCAATATGGCCGAACATAGGAAGAAGAAAGTAGAAACCATATCATGCACAAGCACGACTTGTTCAACTGCATGAGTCAACGTCAACAACTAATCGATAAATGGGAAGACTGCAGTATCGCCCGAAGTAAATGAACAATCAATTGTACAGATACATACGACATACAAGAACCTTCCGACGCGTGCCGCGCAAAGTGTAAACACATTAGTTTGTAAATATGCTACCATCACCAAAATATGGTTTTGGCAAACTAAAAAAGTGAGAAACAAAACAATGTGTGTGTGCCGGGGCGTGGGAAAAGAAACCGCGCGTCCAACGATCCACACAGTTACGAATCGAAATACAATCATACAAAATGGAACATGCCTGTTCATTTAGTCGGACGGTAGCTAACAAATCCGTAGTTTATCAACAGGATCCGTACTTCCGTAGTAAACCATCGTAATTCGTATAAACTACGGATAATCCGTAATAGTTGGCACCTCTGCCATAATGATGACAACTGCAGCATTATGCCATAAATTACATTAACACCCATTCAAAACTGGCCAATTAATTATCAAAGAGTTAAAATGTGTAGTACAGTAGTAGACAAAAATACCATCACAACCATTATGATGAAAGATGAGAAACAACGAAGAGTAATAGAAGATCACTTTTCCTGCGACTCTAGAACAAACGAATTGGGCGATGTGGGTCACAAAAGTCTAGTACTACACAGTTGTAAATCCAGATCATCCCAGAAGTGTTTGATGGGACTCAGAATAAGGCTTTAGTCTGGCCAGTCCATATCCAGAATTATTAATAATTGGTACTCTTTCTACTACGATGGGTAAAAATCTGTGATTAGTCCCACAGATTTCTGAACACTGCCCAAAGATTAATCCATTTCGATTTAATATTAATCTTGTGTTTATTGTCCAGAAATTACTTAAAATATAGAATAGGCACTTTGGCAAAGAGCAATGCAATTTTTAATGCCTGGCTGCCGAACAAAAAATCTCATCGAATATTGAATGCAAATTTTAACAACACATATAAAGTATTTCGAAAACCTACCAGCAGCACTTTAAGGTTAACATCAATTAAATAAATTTTTACCAAAACATTTCTTAACCACATAAGTTGATAAAGTGTGATTTCTCAGGCTCTGTACATTGACAAATGATAAAAAAAGTTTAGTTATTTGTAAAACACCATTTGAGACGCACAGAAAGTACAGCAAGCCCATTTCGGCAGTCGCCAGTCCAGCAGTTGTCACCAGGCAGTTATGTGATCGTGCCTCGCAGCTAACCATCGGCCACACCACCTGCATCAACCTTACATGGCCCGCAACTTCGCTACAAACATCGGCTCCAAACCAGCCGCGATCAGGGAAACCCCACCCTCCTGATGAGTTTCATTTATAGGTCAACTCTTGACAAACTAACTCGAGTACAGGATGCAGCTGTCAGTTGTTCTACAGTAAAAACAATTTCACCTCAACTGTCTGTTCTACCACTTTCCTTCCATTCATTCCCTTACGCCCCGAAAGAAGGTGGGCAGGGACCTGCTGCTCCTCACATATACACCATTCAGAGGGATGCCACCACATATCTCCTCATACCAGCCATAATTGAGGTTACCCAGACGAGCTACTATATGCACCAGGAATCATGTCCAGAACCACCAAAAACCCCGTTCATGGAAACCCATGCACCCTGCTCCCAGGTGCAAAACGAAGGCACTAGCAAGTAGACAACCAAACATACCTGACAATGACGGGTGTCACATTTATCACAATAACTGATGTGAAATTCATACTGTGACATGAAAATGGAAAATAAACCAACTAATTTCTGCATAAATGTATGTGGCACAAGCTAGAGAGACAAACTGCACTGGTCTATGGTATAAGCTACTGCTGCAGTAACGATAAAATTCATAGTGACATTAAAAACCGCTGTTTGTACAGTATATTATCCAAAACTGTATTAATGTAAATAGCACATCCTTTGGTGGTGAGTACATTTAATAGTATTTTAGCATGTATACCCACATCCAAAGTTTTTGATGTAAAGTTACAGTAGAACTTCAATTTTACAAGGGCTCACAGCACCTGAGAATGTACTCGCAAAATAATTTACAAGAAATCAAAAATATATTGTGTTTGATATTTGCTGGTTTACTACAAACATCAAAGGGAAAGAGTATACAGTGAAACCTCTCTACAAAGACCTCTCACGGTTCCCTAGAATGGGGTCTTTATAAAGAGGTGTAATTGTACAGTAAAACCCCTTTCTTAAAACCCCACGGTTCTTGAGGAAAGGGTTGTTACAGAGAGGTGGTTGTTATAAAAGGGGGTGTTATAAAGGGATCTTACTGTATCAGGGTAACTAACAGGCGTTCAAAGAAGAATATTAACTGCATGCGTGCCTTACATTCTCTTTCGCAACTTTTAACGGAAGTGGTATTCAAACTGCTTCTTCTTTTCTCCTATTATTTTGATTGGTGCAACGGAATGCTACCTTAACCTAAAAAAAAAGTTGTGTTCCCTTTCTTTTATCCTCCGCCAAATCTAGTCAATTAACCAGCACCTTATGAGGAATCATAAGAGGCTTTGAAGAGAGGTACAGGAAACTTAACCATTTTGGACGCTCTACTTTGTGACCCTTTGTCTTTCCTTATCTATCCTTATCTATCCTTGCATCAAAATTGGTTTTCCTTGTTTCTTCCACCAGCTACGGAAGATCTCCCAAACACCCTCATGTGCCCTACAGAGGCTATGCCAACAACTAAGAGGGAAGGGAAACAGGACGAAGTGGTATATTACCTGCTGCCCACACTCGGCCTTGCCCTTGCAATTCTTGCTCCAGCTTCTTCAGCTGCTGCCGCTGCAGCAAGTCCCGCAGTTGTCGGCTCACCTCCGGCGCTGCCTGGCTCACAAACACCTCCGCTGCATCCGGTCGCGGGCGTGGAGTGGCCGGTGCCTGCGCATAAGGGTCCTGCGGCTTGGGCACTTGTGGCTGGGCATACTCTGGCCGGGGTGTCGCAGGCTGCTGTGCTGCATACGGATACACCAGCTGCGCACCAGGTCGTGGTGTGCCAAACTGAGGGCGTGGAGTGACAGGTGCCTGAGGGTAGGTCTCTGCAGGACGTTGCTGTGAAACGTACACTGGGGCACGTTGCTGTTGCTGCGGCTGCGGTGCTGGTGGCCGCACTCCAGGGACAAACGGGTCGCCTGGCAACTGATCAACCTGCGGGGTGGTGGGGGTGGCAGGAGTCGCAGGAGGGGTAGCAAACTGGTCGTGGTGAGGAGACTGCGGGGAGAAAGGGGAGTGCGTCTGTGCAGGAAAGCCCAGTCTTCCTGGAAATTGCTCTCCCGTCACACTTGGCTGGCGGGTCATGATGGGGGCAGGTGCATTCCTTGCAACAAGTGCACTAGGTCGAACTGGGACCATAATTTCCTGACGTGGAGGTGGTGGGGGAGGCGGTGGAGGCAGGCCCACCTGCTGGAACTGGTTAGGCGCAGGGCTAGCCTGCGGAAGAAGCCTGCTCACTTTCATGGCAGGGGCAGGAAACGTCTGCCGAGAAGCTTGAGAGAGGACAACCGCATTGGGATCCTGCTGTTAAAACAAAAAAGATAACAGTAAAAATTAAGGCATACCTGATGCATTTACTACAGTGTAATTCTTTTACCTTTTCCAGATATTACACTTTCCCTTATTTTACACCTGTTTTCTCTAGTCCCTTGCAAATCTCCCATATAATTTAATTTAATTAATTATTCATTTTTTTAACATAAAATAATTAATTTTCAGCAGGTCACTTGAGTGGTGTAAAAAAGAGGTATCATTATAGTTACACCACATATCACAGCATAACACCAATTACTATCCACAGACTGACTGCTGTTTGAATTCAAGGTCTCAGTCAAATTACAAAAGTTTTTGCACTACAATCTGTTTTGTTCACTAAATTATGGAAAGAAAGCCGCCAATTATTTCATTTCCACCCCTAAATAATGGGCCCTATTAAATAATGCAACAAATAAATGAACTCCTATTAATAAATTTCAGCATTTTTATTATTCTTGAGTCAAAATAAATTTTTTGTCGTGACTACAATACAGTCCACTTCTCTATTTTTCTAGAAAGGAGTACATCAAAAATTTATATCAATGACAAGCAAGGATCAGAGAACAGAAAAAAGTTTAGAATCTAACCTAGGTTTTGTCAAGTAATTCTTTTAAACTACTTTAAAACTAACAAAAAACTGTCAAAGTAAGAATCTTATGTAATATACAAATAACAACAATAAAAAAACACATTTAAAATATTTTACAAAATCAAAATACAACTAGTTAAAAAAAAAAAAAAAGATTAAATAAAAGAGTAAATCAGCTTGGATTACTGAAGTTGGACCAGTGTGTGACATTATCAAAAAGTTTGTCACAGCTAGATCGTTCTTTTCACAGCAACTAGGGTAATGCACGTGTCTTATATTAGCACAGGTTGGCAAGTTACAAAATACTGCAATTGCACTGCAGGTAGAAAGTAGCACAGACCTGCATCGCTGGCAAAGGCAAGCTGGGTACCGGCTGGTCCGTTGGGTAGTGCACGCCATCCGTTGTGACTTGCCTGTGAGACCTTGCCATCGCTGCAACATGACAAGAAAGTCCCCCTGTTTCTGTTTTACAATGGAGCTACAGCAACATCCAGGCTCAATAGTATTAACCACAGCAATAGTACTGACTTAAAGAAACCTACCGTATTTACTCGCATAATGGCCGCACCATTATTTTGAAAGGCCTAGAGCAGTATTTTAAAAATTCCGAATAATGGCAGCACACCATATTTTTCAACATGGGATACAATACAGTAAAACTCTGTTAAGACATTTACCAAGGGATCAGGCTTTGCTATGGACTTCGGCGAGAAAACATCTTAGCCAGAATGGTAAAAATGTGATCAAAAAGCGTCCGTTGATAACGTTCGTCGACCGGAAGCGCGGCGCGCCGGCACACATGACTAGATCCTTCGTTTTTCGTGCCTATAAGACGTGGCTGCAGAACCGAGCATCTAGGTACCAGACGCGATGAGTCACGCTCGCTTGTTGATGCGCTGTTGCCACGATGAGTCACGCTCGCTTATTGATGCGCTGTTGCCACGATGAGTCACGTTCGCTGGTTTACGCGCTGTTGAAAGTTGAAACGATGAGTCGCGCTCGCTGGTTGATGATGCTCTGTTGATAAACGTAACGGCGTCTGGAGATTTGTAACGTTTTAAGCGTGAATCAGATTTGTTTATAAACTACTTCACGGGAAATAATAGCGTACATGTAATGGACCGTAAAATGTAAACGTCTTATGCGGGATAATTTTAAACGATTTTCATTGAGTGACACACATGAATGGATTAACAAGATTTTATAGTCTCTTAATTTTTCCATGTTTACAGTACTATACACCGACAAAATCTTTTTCTTTATTTTTGGAGAAATGGTCACGCTATGGATGAGTAAATATAGAAAAAAAAAATGTACATTTGTTATATTCTACACCATACAAAATTTAGAAGGTAATTTTTTTGAAAACCCCTCATAATGGCCGCCCCCCATTTTTTAGGCCTAAAATTTGGTCAAAAATATGCGGCGATTATGCGAGTAAATACGGTACTGTAATCCAACTACTGTATATACACCACTTTAACCACCAAGGTGATGTATCTATAAATCACAACAGTGTGCTAGATCACTGTTAAAAAAATTAAATAAAAATAAATTATACTGCCCAAAAGTTAGGATAAAACTTACTTTGATTCATGTTTTCATCAAGTGACAATAAAAGACTGAAAAATAATTCCTTAAAAATTGTCTGTATGTGTATCCTAAAAAATTAAGTTAATATACAGTATTTTTAAATTTAAACATGATGAAACAAAATAAAATGAAAGTTACACAGTTTTAATTTAACAATGTCTGGTGATAAAAGTTTCATGTAGGGTATAATAGCAACGGAATATTGTTAGTCTAGTTAGTGCTTTCTGCTCCAAGGATAAAAATAATTTGTACATACACTTTAACACATTTACAATGGTTAATGAAATCTTACCAAAGTACCCACCAAGCGTTTCAAATGCATTGCAGCAAGTTTTTAAATACTGTATGTTTTTTTTTTTTTTTTTGTGGAACCATTCTACAAGTGGTCACTGTGCCAATGTACGAACAGAAAAAACACTTTAGACAAGAATGGAATGTCGTTCCTAAGACCCAACGCTCATTAAAAACAATGTCTGTGCCTATAGTCTACACCAATATAAACCACCAAGATGGTGGCTGGCTAATTCACCCCTTTGTTACCTTGAAACATTTGAGTATTGCACACATATATTTTATTTATTTGGATGCTTCACCTGCCCTCGAACAGCACAAGGCCTTGGTAGAGGTACATGGAGGAAAGGGGGTAGGAGTCGGCCAGGGTCTGTTAAAGGAACCATATCAGCACTCGCCTGAAGTGATTTTGGAAAACCAAAACAAAGACGACTGGAGCCACTGATCAAACCCTAGTCTTCGCAAATGTGAGGTGAGTGTTTTACCACTGCTCCACCACACTCGGTCTGGGGTGCGTAGAAGGGATAGGTGATTCATAATTCCATAACTCTGATAGGTACAGTATACAGTAGAACCCCGATTTTACATTCCCCTGAATTACACTTTCCCCTTAATTACACCATTTTTTCTGGTTCCCATTATTTTCCCTATGCTAACAATGTATTGTATTCCTGCCATTTACACTTCAGTTGATACTTGCTTCCCCTGATTTACACTTATTTTTTTATGAAGCCATCAATATTTTTCCCTCAAGTTACAAAT
>PNEQ01014334.1:0-25925 GCA_003012365.1 Medauroidea extradentata
GTGCTGCTAGGTTTCCTCTGCAACGTTGCAGCTGTAACGTTTCTGGCACGTGCAGACAACGTGCTGCTAGGTTTCCTCTGCAACGTTGCAGCTGTAACGTTTCTGGCACATGTAGGCAACATGTTTGTATAGTCTGTGACGAACTTAGCACATTGTAACGTTGTAGCAACGTTTCCAGCACCACCTGTGCTGTTAGGGATATGGTTCAATTAATAATTTAGATAATGAAAAGTTGTTAACTAGCTACTAATAATCTGGAACCATACAATGTTTTCGTTAAAAATTGCCTACGTAATAAAACCAATTCTAGTTTAATGCGCAAGATAGTTTTAGAATATATGTTTTTTTCCTTTTGCGAACAGTAAATAATGTGTACGAAAGCTGTATAAATAATATAAGATGGCCTGAATGGCTGCAATAAAGTAATAAATAAGTACATAAATTGTGGGGCTGACACGTACATCCTGGCTCAACGGAAATTACCGCTTGGGAGGCTGGAAGTCAATGTAAACTCAGAAGTGGTCCTATAATGTATATATAGGTAGGGCTGAAAAATGTTGGCTGCTGTGCGATGAATTAGCGAAATTCACACACCTTTAGCCTTAACCTTTCTTTCCTTTTATTTCGAGCTTGTAAACGCAACGGTAAAATACTGGATTCTTCCTTCGAGAAGATCCTACTATAATCCCTGCTTACCATGTACGATGAAATGTCCAAAATACGTAAACTTTACTGAACAGGCATAATTTGTTAAAATCTCAGTCCAGTTTAATTGCAGTAACTCGGTCGCATGGTCTTTTGTTCCAGATCCTTCAAAGTTTATATTATTTTTAAAGAATACATAGAAATAAGGTAAGGTTACAGTGCCAAACTTGATCAATTTGTTTTACGTGTGTATTTGCAAGAATAATTTTAAAAAGTTCGCGTTGATGATTGTTACACTATCCTGTAACCAATAACATCGTAACAAGTTCAAAGTTTAGATTAAGATCATGGAAAGCAGTAATCGATTTTACTTATTACTTTTTATTATTTATTTTGATATTTTTTATTGAATTTAAAAATAAACAACACGGTACATGAGGTTTTTTTTTTTTTTGTTATCTCAGTAAAGCATTTGTTCATGTTGACTGCAAAATTATGTTGGAATAACTTCGTATTTATTGTTATTAGAGATACGGATAATTCGCGGATTTAACAAACTGCAGGCTGGACTGCACAGTCCTGTATACACTATGACCTCAGCTACTTGTACATTGGCTAATGATCCAGTGAGTGGACAGTTGTATATGTGACAAATTAGCGCGGCAGTCAATGAGTGTATTCATGCAGGTCTGCTATTGGTTAGCAGTCCTCGAGGAAGTATTTCATGAACAGTAACGCAATCACTGACTGTTACGTCATATGAAATTAATTCGCGAAATTTCCGGATCAATAGTTTTTCTAGATAAATACATTCATTTGTTTACACTTTTCCCAACAATAGGGGGCAAGCTATTCTATTGTGGAAAATAGTAGGCCTACTATAGACAACCGAAGTAACTGCCTTAAAATTATGGTGTAACACAGTGATACATAGGCCTACTAGGACAATTATTGTGTATAATTTATGAAAATATAATTATTATATTTACGGTTCAGTGCGTTGCATTATTTGTCTCAGCATTGTGTGCCATAATCATAACAGATAGAAACTTAAAAAAAATATATTGTCAATATCTGCGTCAATTAAGTTGTGTTAAGAACACTATTCTCTATAAGATATCATCAGCCTTTTGAAGTTTCATATTGTTTAAAAAATAATGCAATGTAACTTGAATATAATAGAGCGATTATTTTTTTCTCATATTTATCACTAACCTCTCACTGGTATTAGGACGTACATGTTAATGTCCTTATACGTGCCGATGTTTCGAGCATTTTAGGCCAATATTATAATAATCAACCAAATCTTTCAATAAGCTTGTAATTTTGCGTTCCAATAGCTTCGGCAGTGGTTATGGGCCGTATTTTAACTTCGAATCATGAAAGCTTCCAAATAACAGTAAGCAATCCAAGGACAAACATGATTCTAAAGGTGTGTTTATTTTTCAATTTTAAACATTATTTCCCGTACTCCAGTGTTGTAAGTTAAAGTAAGTCTTTAGAGACGGTTACACGCAACTTGATGCAATGCAAGTAATAGGCTCCGACATTTGTTAGAGAACGAGCCAAGAATTTGCGTGTAGCGACTTGGGGAAGCCATGGAAAACCGAAATCAGAATCGCCGTAACCGAGGCTCCAATGTGCTACATTTTCACCACCGCACTCGATCCTACTACTTAGGAATGGGCCAACAAGTTACAATAGAGACCTTTGTCCGAGCATAAAACATTTTTCAATCTTATATACAGAAACTCATATTCCATTTCAAATCGTTTATTTGCTTAAATACAGTAGAATCAGATATAGTTACGCTCTATGAACATTATAAAATTTAATTAATTTGGGATATGTGATTTTTGAGCTTAGCTTTATAAATGGAACAATTTTGTGGACACATGACATTGAGAGCGAATGTTATCGTGTTGCATAAACAACACCCCCGCCCCTCCCGACAAATACAACCAAAATCAACATAAACGAATAATAAATGTAAACATTTGCATTTCCCTACCGGTTTTCGTTTTATTGTGACGTGTTACAGCCACACGCCAACAATAGCTCGAGATGGCTTACGTACAAATACGTTTCAGTTAATAAATTTGGGCAGTCACAGTAGAACACTGGCGGTTAAAACTAAACACAGCACTGAACTTCGCATGTATAGTACAACATAAAATATCCCCAGTTACAAACTGGCATAGAAATATCAATACACGTATACAACCTACACAAGAATGACATACTAAAAATTAGTAGCCTACTACCTGGATGGATATATATATTTTTTTTTTCAAACACAATAGAAGCCATCCGATACTAAACATAACGACAGCAGCTCCTTCCTAATTGGCTTAGCCAGCAAAGAGAGGAGCAACCAGGGACTGGGCGAAAACAACGGCCAACCTGACTATAGTCAGCCAGGGATTTGCCTGTAGTTCCAACCAATCAGGTCGGGACGCATCGTTGAAAATAAAAGAGTATATGAGGGCAGCACGGCATCGCAAAGATTTCATTTACTACTCAGCAATACTCTGAATAACTAGGTTGCGATACCTTCTGAAAGCTCAAAGCTTTGTAACAACATACCTACTATGAAACGATTGTAACCCAAATGCAAACAATACGAATGCAAGCACTTGCCTCATCCTCGCCCTGAAAAACACGTTTTAACAATCTAAATGCTTGAATGTAAGCCACATAAAGTTTCACTCCAAATATCTAACATATAAAATTCTCGTGTCACAGTGTTTGTTTCCAAACTCCTCCGAAACGGCTTAACCGATTTCAATGAAATTTTGTATATACACTCGGTAGGTTTGCGAATAGGTTTTTATCTATTTTTTATATTTCTAAGTGTTATTGTTTAGTATATTTTTAATTTAATAATTTTAGAACCCGGTTGATAACTGTGTAAGTGATAGTTGATCAGTTATCCCACGAGCTGATACCAGTCTATCCCCACCAGGTGTCGCTGCTCTATTATTATTATTTATTAATTTCTTGATTATTATACCTCTTCCACTTATATACCACATCCTTACACACTTACAATAAGTTATTTATGTGGCAAAACAACGTTTGTCGGGGCAGCTAATTATAACTGTAATAATTAACTCCGACATTAGAGTCTATTACCAATTGCGACACTGTATCCAGGTAATAAGTAGACCATACAATAATTAACGTTCCTGACTTGAGAAAGCGTTTTTGCTAAAGGAAATATTCATAAAGGGATTTCCATGTGCTATATTATTTTGTAAGCAACGTATTTTTATGGCAACTGTGGTACACGTTCATCCATATTTTTTAGTTTAAAAATTTTCGATTTAATGCCAGATCATAGGAAATATTAGCGTTTTTAGCCAATGTCTACAAGTTCGCATCAATTTCGTATGCATTCCCTGAAAACAAACTCAGAAAATGTAATAGACCTAATTGGGTTGTAGTTGGAAATGTTTGCTAAAATTCGCTATATTTACACTGAAGGGAAAATTTTGTAGATGGTCTTCCCCGGAAAAAAAACTATTTTGTAGTATCCACAAAGAAATTTTGTGATAGCAATAACAATTTAGTGAAGTCAATAAAATGTTTTGGTGATGACTACAAAATAAATTTTGCAGGGTAAATACCCACAACATATTTTGTAGATGCTACAAAATATTTTTCCCACGTATGTACTGATGTTTCCGCTTTTAATTTTGTATAATCATACCACAGCGACTTTGCACCTGAGCTTGGGAATACACGGTGAGTAAGGACGACTCTTGCCCGCCTACCATTTACATCATTGCCTCTAAGCACAAGATTCTCTCAGCCTTCGTGCCAAGGACTCTATCTAATAACCTGGTACACACAACCATTATTTTCGCGATACCACTGTAAAAAAATTATAAATTTTACACACACATGTACAGGAGTGTTAAGACCTCGCTCTTTAGTTTTACAGGGATTCCGAATATATTTTTATTTGAGGCAAACTAAGACATATATCAAAAATCCATTCTTGCAGTTTTAACACTTGTATATCATCGTTTGTATGTGAACTTTTCTGTTGCAACACACCAAATGGATTTTTAGATTTTTGCCCCTGATATATCACATATTTTATTGTTAAATTAAGGCAAAATGAAGCAAAATAATTTTTTGATAGAAAACGGTACATCACTTTTAAAAACGTTCTGACAAAATTGTGTAGCGTATAAATTTTTTCAAAGCATTTAGTTAAAAATAGTTCCTCTCTCTCTCTCTCTCTATATATATATATATATATATATATATATATATATATATATATATATATATATATATATATATATATATATATATATATATATATATATATATATATATATATATATTTACATACATACAGGTTGTCCAGAAACAAACTCCTAATAAATACACCCGGCGAATCCTAGGCTAAAACGGAAACGAAAATGTTGAACGATGACATTTTATTTTGACAATGTGGCTACTTGGCACTGTACGCACTCCACAGATATCTTACTTATCTTACTTATATTAATACTACTGTTCTGACCTGGGTATTATTGGTCCAGGTTAAAATCCTGAATAGTCCAAACATGATTCTATGTTTACTTGACTCAACGTACATGAAATACTACCTTATAGTGGAGCGCTAAAGGGGACTATCTCCGTGCAGTGTTGCCACATTGCGCACGTAAAATAATGTCGTACAACATTTTGCCACTAACATTTTCGTCTTGAAATTATCCCAGGATTCGCATGGTGTGGTTGTTAGGCATTTGTTTCTGGATATCCTGTATATGTGTGTATGTATATACATAAACAGAAGATGTCCAGAAACAGTCAAATGTACACAGACGTTACCACAGACGTGTATAGTAACAATATTAATAATTTACTTTACTTACAAGCTTAGGCATGGTATAAATATCCTATGCTTAGAGAGGATGCTATATCGCGAATATTATTCGTGCCAGCATACCCTTGGAAACGCTGTAATTTCTTGCATTGCATATGACTGGATGATACACACCTGACACAACGTAGCTGTCTGCCGACCAATAACAGACATCACATATTACAACAGCGGGATTCTTATTGGCTCAGTCAAATGAAGCAACAGCTCCACGTACAAGCGAAAGCCAGTAATATTTTGATACGCTGAATGTGCGTTGAAACCTAGCAAACAGTCAAGTTTCCCCGTGATAAATCATCTTCTCTACCTATGCTGTGTATCGGTTAAAACTTCCAGTACTATTTTGGAAGATTTTTTTACGGTGTACACCTGCGAACGCTGTCTGATGCAAGCCGCCTGACATGTTGAGAAAATTCTGCGAAAATGAAGAGATTAACGACTTTTGTGTTTCTCAGGTATCACTCATGTCATTCCTCACTTTTCCTCATTCAAGTTATCCTCCCCACTCCCCTAGAGCACAGCGTTCAGGATGCTTTGAAAAATACAGCTCGTCGTCCTTAGACCAATAGAAATGATCAGTTTCCTGCTTACCACGCAGCGTAACTATACACTGGTGCTATGGCAGCTGTTTCGCGTAGAATTAGCTAAAGAATTATTTCTATCGCTTCAGCCTATATTCCTTAACCAACAATATAAATCGGCATTATTTTGAACATCCGACACCAGTGCCACCCATATCACTTCCATTTTTACTACCTACAGCATTTAATGGGGCCGCGGTGGTAGAATAGTCAGACCATTCGTCTCCCACCGAGGCGATCCGGGTTCGATTGCCGGCGGGGTCGGTTCCAAGATTTCCGCGTGTGGAAATCGTGCCTAACGCTATCGTTGATCGGCGAATTTTCTCGGGGATCTCCCGTTTCCCCAGGCCCGTTCATTCCAGCGCTGCTCCACACTCACCTCATGTCACCCTTCACCCGCGCTAAAGACCTCAATGTTGAGCACTGACCTAAATCTCTCACTCACTCACTTACCTCGAGCATTAAATTGACTTCCAATGATTTCGTGCAACGGGTCTTTAATCAATTACCCGATAGACATATTTATGTAAACCGTTACATAAAATAAAATAGAACTTCAATCATGTGAGACGGTTTCACGGTACAGTTAACAACGAGGTTTTAAAGCCGATGAAGTTGCAAAGTGTGGTGAATGGAAAACACAACTTTTAGCCGGAGCCGAGATTCGAATCCAGGACCTCTCGAACCGTAGATTGGCACCTAACCGACTACGCTATAGAGTCCGGCTAACATCACTCTGTTTGAGGAGTCTGGTCGATGATTCTCCTGATATACCGCAGCAGTCAATAAAAGCTGTTTCCGGCAACTTTCGTAGAACCCAAAAAAAAATTATAGTAGACACGACGGAGTTTTGAAGAAACATAACATAATTTGAATAGTGAGTTGTTGACAGTGCGAAACAGAATACCTGCAATGTACTAAAACTCAGTTCACGTACCAGGCAACAATATTTACTAAATTTACACAATAATCTCTGGCAAAAGCTTTTACGTGCTGCATGTTAGCCACCGTTGCGAAGCTATATGTTGTGAAAGAACTGAGTTAACTGGGCAAACGGTATAAAATGCATAGGTAAAAATAATAAAATATCACGGTTATGTCCACATGTTTACAAGTATTTTACGACATGAAAACTATTCAACAAAATATCGTATTGTGTTTTTGAGTGTTCCATAAAATCGTAAGATAAAATCCCTACAACCTTGTTTTATTTTTGAAACAGAAACAGTGGGTTAGCGAATCAGGAGCAGACCATGGCATGGCCTTCAGTAAAAACTTTTCCAGCATTCAGCCGGACTGACTTGCGGAAGCTATGGAAAACAAACACCTGGTTGGCCGAACCTGGAGTTGAATTCGAACCACAGGCAGCCAATGGCTCTACCTCTGTTTGTAGCTAATAAGATGAATGTAAAAAAAAAAAAAATTCCGCGAGTAAAAACTAAAAGAAATTTCTGAACTGCAATATAATTCTACAAATTGCTATTGTTTAACTTTCGCAAATTTGCTTCAAGAAACCTACATTTATAGGTTAATGCTTTTAGCATTGATTTATGTACCACGCCCTCTTAAGAAGTATTAGCTAGGATTGTGATTGAGTATTTGATCCATATTGGCTTCGATAAAAGCGTAGAAATCAATTTATTTTTTATTGTGCGTTTTGTTTTCTACCACGCACTCTTAATAAACAATTAGAAACATTCGTGTATAATTATTGCATAATAACTGCAGATTCATTTCTTGGTATATTATATGCGAGAAAATAGAATTTATAATATGACTATTTATAAGTTGTCTCCTTATAAATAGCAGTTACTCACTGAAATGTACTTGAAGTCACCCCTTAAAAAATAAACCTCATGTGAAATTTAATTTCACAGTCCAATGAAAGGTAAGAGGGTTTTTACGTTTCGTCGACAGCCAGGTTATCAGAGACACACACAACTTGGTACTATGACAGCAGCTGGGAGAGGAGTCGGCCAAGGCCTTTGTTAAGCAACCATCCTAGATTTCGCCTAGAGCGATTTCGGTAAAACCATAGAAAACAGAAAACAGGATAGCCGGAGCCGGGTATCAAACACGGGTCCTCCCGAATGAAATTCCAACGTGTTACAGTGGCGCAAACTTTCTCAGTTACACAGCATTAGTAATGAGGACAGTTTAAAGACTAATTCACTCCTTCCTCGCTAACTTTGTGCAGTTTAGGCTACTAAGCGAGCGTGGTGCTATGTGCAACTTTGGAAATCGACAATGGTTAAATCATAAGTGGCCAGTTGTTAATTAGTTTTCAGGTGTTTAAACTGGACACATAACACTGCAGGAAAAATTAGCTGTTGAATAAGCCTAGGTTCAAACTGATATTATGTACCTGACAATGTAATAAAGTGTTAAATTGTCTGTGAACCCATTAATACTTGTTCAGTCCTTGGTGTGTTTATATTTGTTTATATATTTTTCCCAGGACAGTTTATAAACCGAAAACAAATATATGTGCGCGGAATTTGAGAAGATTTTTGTCATGTTCCAAAAATACATCGCTCATTTTCCGTAAATTAAGTTTTAAAATGAGTATTTTGCGCCGATCGGATCTTATGTGTATTACGTTCATAAGACATATTTTCCGAAGTTTCACGACAGTCTGATACCCGAAGCTGCACGAAGCTAACAGCGAGAGAGCGCTGCGGAATTATTCTTACTCACAGTTACTCGGAGTTTATTTCATAGAGTACGAGTAAGATTTATTCAGTTGTTTGTAATAAACCAAGATCGTATTTTAGAAATTAGAAAAATATTAATAAAAGCGTATGCATAAACCGTCAAATAGGCCCCATATTACTTTACAGTGCACTTTTTCTTAAAATAGGTTTGGTTTAAAATGCTAAATTGTTATGTTCATATGTCTTATAGAAATATGACCATACTATTCATCTTGAAAAGTTGTTACGCATTTACTTGATTTGCGTGAATTTCGTAATTGCGTTGAATAAGATTAAGGGTACCGCCTGTCTACTCATTTTATTTCGATGCATTATAGCAATGTTGCGTAAATATTGAGAGATTTTCGTGTAGACACTGTAACCTAAAAAAAACACGAGAGAGTTTACAATTTAAATGTTAAACGTTAATTAAACACGTAACGGCAAATTTTTGTACAGTGCTAAGACACTAGTGAAATACATGCTTTGCACTTCCTAAACTATTTTACAGGAAAACTTTTTTTAAAGTAGAAAGTATCATATTCCTAATTAGAGAGGGACTCACGTAACTTAATTTGGTAACGCAATAATTGATAAACAATTGCAATGAACATTTATATGTATTTTATTTGCACCGGATAGTAACAATTGTAAAATACGTATATTGTTTATATGTGTGTATGTGCAACGTTCCAGCTTCCACTCGAGGTACGACTGAAAATGTGTAGTTTATAAGCACTTTTGGGTGACTAACTGCTAAGAAGACTTATTTTGTCTGCTGATAGTATTTACACATTCTATCCACTTGTCATTTTAACGGTAATATTCTATGCAACAGGTTAGAAATGAAATTCTTGTTTTGATTGTGGTCTTTTACTTTCATTTGTTTTGCGTTGTTACGAATAATGGTTTTTTGCGTAGTGTAATTTATGAATTTATCACGTAGCATTTTAACTTCTCTACAATTACTTTATACAGTATTTCACGATAATGGCTACTTAATCGTAGGAGGAAACACGCAATATGCATTTAATTAGTAAAGAGATACATAATTCAAGGTTATATGTTCTCATTTTGTACAACTGTGCGCCAATTAATTAAATATCTCTTATCTGAGTGAAGTCAACTTACTAATTGTATTCAAGGAACATTCCACGTTTTTTATACTACTTGCTCGTTAATAAATCTGTGAAATCGTTCTAAACATTAAAACGGGTTTAAAATTTTTTACAAATAATTTGTACATACTAAATGGTTTGTGTTAAATACTGAAAATGTTCATAAACGCGCAGCAAACCAATAGTTTTGTGTCTAGGCTTTACAACGACAAAGTTAACTCTGACAGTCACAAGGGGAACGCAATTACTGACAGCAAGACCCCGCGCTGGTCGAGTGCCTCTTACGTAGAGGCGATGAAGCATACAGTTAGCGTACTTGGATGAACCTTAACACCAACACGCTTCCCACCCTCTAACATGTTGGCCAGGCTCCTCACCTTCTCAAAATCCATATTACATAACACCTTGACCTTGAAAACTCGCAACTCATTCAGACTTATAACTTATCATAATTCTTATTACCACGCAAACAACAGCTGGCATTAACCTAACATTGCAGCACTACCGGGTACTTTCGAAAGGCCTAACCTACATTTAAGATAGTTTTTACAAAGACTTCAACAATAATTAAAACCTCTGCATCCTAAAAAACTAATTAAAAATATGAAGACTGTCGGTGACGATAACTGCGACAGTGTTGTTAAAATGAAACTTAGTAATGAGCTGGTTGTACACTGCGCAGGAAATTATGTAACTTACCATAAATAACTCTAAATGAAGAATGTGCTATCGAAGTTGCTCATCCCAAAATAAAAGCTCAAACGCAATCACTACGACCCAGGTATCGTCCAGTAAGTCTCATGATTAAACGAAAGGGCCGAAATCTTATAGCCCTGTTAAGCACAGTTCGACAGTCAAAATGAGGAACTTAACAGAGTTTTACACAAGCCGTCTTTAATCAGAACCATAGCCGGCAAACAAGTACTGCTGGTGAATTCAGCGATTGGATTTAATATCACGATGGACGAAAAAGTCGGTACAACAATCTTTTGACGTTCATTATATGCTGCAGATGTGTTATATGAAATCAACATGTAAGAAATAACAGCTGCAAAAAAATTAAGAGTAGTATCTGATACTACGAGGACAGTAGAGTATCAAGAAGCTAGAACTTATGAGAAAGAGCCAAGTTCAATTTATTATATGCTGGAGGCAATAAAACATAAGTTTTAGGGTGAAATTTGTGCGTACGTAAGGAATAATACCACACTTACGTGCAGAGCAATGAATTGGCTCGCAGTACTTTCCTTGCTCTATTTTTTTTTCTATGGAACATTTTAAGCGGTGGTTCTAAAGTTATATTTGTGGACACGCAGTACTGCATGTGTAGAATCTGTTTTACAATTCAGGTTTGTGTTATTTAATATCTGAAATATCCGTTTTAACTATTTTGAATAGGCCCCAAACCCTGTTTCCGATATGATTTTTTTTTTCAAATGGGGGAGTACGACAAACTGAAGTGATTGTTGGATGCACGCAATTGCTACTCCGACGTCAGCCGAACTAGAAGTAGCGTCAGCCGAACTAGAAGTAGGCACCAGTCCTACGATATTCTATTTTCCAGGTGTCTCAGTCGGCTGGAGTTTCTCTGGTTGTTAGTTTGCCTCGCGACGGGAACGGATACCTCGCATCTGATTGTGGTCGTAGGTAGCCTGATATTATTTGTGTTATATTCGTTTTGTTCTCGATATTAGTTCCTTGTACGTAACTGCACGTTTCCTGCCTCTCAACATTCGCTGTAAATGGCGTATATTCTGCAATACACATCAGTTTGTAATGTTTCTCACATACGTGGTGTATTTTTTAAAACAATGAAACATAATTTTAAGGGTTTCTTATTTTAATAAATAATGGTATTGAGAATAAGTTAAGCAGATAAGCACTAAACAGACTATGCGTAAAACGATGTATCACAACCGAGGACATTCTTTATTAAACTTGAGAGTCCGATTGTTGTAGTACCAACAGTGATACCTAGACACCCTTGTTTTTCGCGAAAAGAATTTTCCCTCACTTTGTTTCCGTGGTTTACGTTCACATTTGCAGTTCTGCTCCGTGGTCAGTGATCGGATATTTTAACTTTCACGAGCCTTGAAAATCTACCTGCAAATCACAAAAGTGTGGTGTTGCAGGAAAGGTTTCTTGTAATTGGCTCAATCAAATGAGATGCGGCTCTTCACACAGACACGCTGCTAATAACCATGAAGTAGAATTGCGTGCACGTAAGACACTGAAACAAACTGTGGCAAAATTCTTGTCACGAAAAAACAGGGTCCCTAGTCATAGCTCATGCCGTCTCCAGCGATAAATGCAAGTAAGGTTTCGAGTAAAATGTACACAAGCTTCAGATATAAACAAAACAATTACTAGCTAAAAACATTTCAAATAAAGGGCAAAAATGTCACTCAACTCGTATTTCGGCATATGAATAAAGATTCCGATTTTCGATTTCTTCCGACGTTTCGGGAGTTTGTATTTGTTAGTAATTATCGTTTGTAAGTATTTTTGTTCGTATTTGTTGGTAACTACTGTCGATGGCATCGAAGAGGACAGTGTCTTTGATTGTTTCTTGCAATGGAACAGAATAACTGTGTCGAAGAAAATGTTGGACAACAAACCGGACAAAAACGACGACGTCACAGACAATAGACTAGACGACGTAAAGATGAAGATACAAAAGAACACAGTAGATTTCTAAAGACCGAAACGTCGTGAAAAGTCGGTCTTTATAAATCTACTGTGTTCGTTAGTGTTTTCGTCGTTGTGTCATCTAGTGTGTTGCCTGTGACGTCGTCGTTGTTATCCTGTCTTGTGTCCAACATTGTCTTCGTCCCAGTATTGTCTGAGCTGTCTAAATTGTGCTGTCTTTTTTTTTTTTTACATATCATTTTGTTTTGTATTTCGACTTTTATATTTCGATGTGTATTTTATTTTGCTTTGTTTGTTGTTGGCTAATTCATTTTGGGATCGTGTTCTGTTGTTTTTGTATGTGGATGTGTTGACTACAGCCAAACTAGGCTTGTTTTCCAATTTATTAGTTTTTCGTTTTTTTTCTTCTTACTTTCATTCTAAGATTTCTGGAACAACATAATATTTCAATGGCATATTTCCACAATATTATAATACGTTATCAAAGTGAACACGGGTATGAGAGAAATGAAGTTCGGAAGAAAATAATAATACTTCTTGTTCTGTGTGCTTTGATGAACAGTGCCCACTTAAGCCCTCGTTCTTTAGTTTTGCAGTGATTTCGAAAATATACTGTAAAAAATCTTCCTAAAATGTTTAGGAAGTAATTAACCCAAACGCAGTATGGGACAGTTACTATACTTCCGCCTTGTAAATATGCAAACTGCTACACTTGTTACAATACAAGTCTGGTAACTTCAATATACATTTGACTGTTTCATAAAAAAGTTTAGGAGTGCTAGCATGTGTGTCTGGGAAAACAATTCTACCATACCTACTTTCTTAGTGATCCTATGCGCACGTGTGGCAAATTTACAAAAAAATTAGAGTGTAGTATTTTAATGCAAATTAATACATATATAAAAAATTGATTCTCACAGTTTTGACACTTATGTATCATTGTTTGTATTTGTATTTTCTGTTGCAATACACCAAACTGATTTTTAGATTTTTGCCCCTGTAATATCACATATTTTGTTGTCAAAATAAGCCGAAATGAAGCAAAACAATATTTTGCTAGCAAACGGTACGTTATTTTAAGAAACACTCTGACATAATTGTGTATCATGTGACTGTACTCAGTCTCAAATTTGTTCAAGGCATTCGGTTATTAAATATTTGAGTTATTTGCAATAGTTTGAAATAAATTAAAGATCATGGCTTTAAACCTTGTGAGTAAACTTTGCATTTTGGCGAGAGCATATTTTGAACTGAATACAGGCAGAAATCCCTGCATGTGCTGGTAGCACACAGGGTACTACATAGCGTGAATAAAGCAATGCAAATAAATTGCTGTAACGCGACAATACTTTTGAAAGTAAGGGTGTTGTGTTGGTTGTTAGAGGGTGTGTTGGTTGTTGGAGGGTGTGTTGGTTGTTGGAGGGTGTGTTGGTTGTTGGAGGGTGTGTTGGTTGTTAGAGGGTGTGTTGGTCTTCGAGCCGTAATGTGTGTCCTTGAACCAACGCGTAGCTTCGTTTATAAAAGATTTGCGAAACTTTAAAGTAATTTTTTTGCAATTAATGTAATTGGGACATATTTACCTGCACTAGGCATATACTTTTCCTTAATAGTAACCACGCATGATGCGCAGGTAAATTATTTGTTAATTTTCCTCATGCATTTGCAGTGACCTTGCATTTCCTTCACATACAACGAAATAAACTTCCGTTTCCGACGGAAAACGATGGTTTTAATTTCTTTCTTATCTAAGTTTTTTTTCTCTCTTTTATGTATGTTTCTGTATAAGTGCACGATATTTGAATATGTACTATATGTGATTTTTTGTAACTAATGGGATAGTTGAATTCAATTTTAATTCAGTAAATAAGACCATATTTAAAAATTATATAACGTACCCGAGGTAAATTAAACCAAAACATAGGTACGAGTAAGAAAGAAATTTAAAAGTACTTCGAGTTGTTTGGCAAATTTTAATTATTTGATGGTTTCTTTACTTATCTGGCTTGACGTGCATTTTCCACATAAGGCGTTCACGTTCAACACTAATCATTAAAAATATTAATTATGACATTTTTTGTCAAGCAATCTTTATGTGACTTCATTAACGATTTTACTGGTTTATTTTATAATTGCTGTTTTACGTTTACTATTAACTTACACTCATCGCAGTGCGTAAAATATAATTTTGCTGGAAAATTAAATACCATAATAATGGATTCAATTTATTGATTGGGTTTGTGGACTGCATAAATGTCAATTTTTAAATTAAAAATTAGCGGTCTCAGAAGCAAACTTAGTGAAACAATTATAAAACACGAAGTTGCCAGCATAACAGATTAGTCTACTTCCCTCAAAGCACGTGCAAATTAACCCTGAAAGTAAAAATATCTACAAATAGTAAATAACAATATAAGTTTCGACATGTGAGCAACGAAATACACGAAAGTTAACAAGCCAACTTACTACGTAAAATATGAGTACCCAGTTTGATAAAACTATGGAAAATATTTTCTCAGATATCATTCTATCCTAAAGATAAAAAAATAGCTGCCGTTTTCAAAATATGACCAAAGGATAAACGAAATACACAAAAGTCTGGTCAACTAACTAAGTAGAATGTGCGTGCCAAAATTAATGAACTTCGGAAAAATACTTCCTCAAATATGTTATATTCTGCTGAAAATATACAAATGGTCACTATTATGGAAGTGTGAACATACGATTAACGAAATACACAAAAGTCAATTAAGTATGCTTAGTGGTATGTGTGTAGTACGTTTAATAAAATTTAATAAAATTCTAAAACACACACACACACACATATATATATATATATATATTCAGTTCGTAGTATAGAGGGTCTGTTGCCATAGTGAACCGAGTAAATTTTTCTTCCTAAAGTGGGAAGTTATTTTCTTTTATCTTAATTTATACATGTATATGACTAAATAAACATGAGCAAAGAATGAAATAAGAACTACTTTATGTACATCAATACTGCATTTCATGGTTCATGTCTGAATCGAAACTTATTTTTCCAAGCATTTAAGAAATATTACTTGGTTCAGTATGGCATCAGACCTCCCATTATTCAAAATAAAAAACGTATTGCCATTTAAAAAATTAAAACAGAGGAAACGAAGAAAGCAACATAAATCCAAGTCAATTTACCAAGCTGTAAATGTGTATCAAGAATATAAAAAATAGGAAAACAATTTTCTCCGTCACGTCAAACTAAAAAAAAAAAAAAATGTCCGCATTTGTGATGAACAAAATATACAAAAGTCAAGCCATCTTTCTAATTAGTCTATGTACTAAATTTGATAAAATTCTGAAAATATTTCCTGAAATATTACAAATTATGTTAAAAATAGAAAAAAAAACGCTGCCATTTTAAAAATATGAAAATAGTGTGAATGAAATACACAAAAGTTAAGTCAACTTACTAAGAAATACATGTATATCAATATTAATAAACTTCGGCAAAATATTTTCCAAATATGTCATACTACACAAAAATATGCAATGGTCGCCATTATAAAAATATTAACACATTGTAAACGAAATACACAAAAATTAAGTCAGCTTTGTATGTTAGTATATGTGTACCAAGTTTGATAACATTCCAGAAAATGTTTCCCTTAGATATGTCATATTATGCTAAAATGATAAAAATGTCTAGCATTACAAAACTATTAACACAGGATAACCAAAACACATAAAAGTCACTTTGTATGATAGTATGTGTGTACCAAGTTTGATGAATTTCTGTAAAATATTTCCTAAGGTATGTATTAATACACAAAAAATTATAAAATCCTCCAGTTTGAAAACATGAACTTATTATGATTGAAATACACAAATGTAAAGTAAGCTTGATATGTGTTATATGTGTACTTCGTGTAATGAAAACCGGGAAAGTGTTTTCTCAGACGTGCTGTACTATGATAAAATATGAAAATGGCCGCCAATACGAAAACATGAACAAAATATGAATGAAATACACATTAGTCAAGATAACTTTGCAAGTAGTATATGTGTACCAAGTTTAAGAATATTCTGAAAAATATTTCCTAAGCAGTGTAGGCTATAACTATGCTAAAAATATAAAAATGGCTGCCACTTTGAAAATATGAAAATATTAGGATTTACATACACAAAAGTTACGTCAGCTGAATATGTATATGTGTGCTACGTTTAATTAAATTCGGAAATGCAGTTCCTCAGATATGCCATACTAAGCTAAAAATATAAAAATGGCCACCATTTTGAAAACATTTACATAGTATGATTGAAATACACAAAAGTAATATCAGCTTAATACGTGGTGCATGTGTACAAGTTTTTTTAAATTCGGAATAGTATTTCCTTAGATATTTTATAACATGCAAAAAAATAAAAATGGGCCGCCATTTCGAAAACATGAACATAATATGATTGAACTATGCCAAAGTAAAGTCAGTTAAATATATGGTATAAGTTTATTACGTTTAATTAAATTCGGAAAAGTATTTCCTTTGATAAGATATACTAAGCTAAAAGTAAAAAATGGCCGCTAGTAGGAAAATATTAACACAATATGAACAAAATATACGTGTACCAAGTTTAATGAAACCCGGAAAATTATTTCCTCGTGTACGTTATACTATGCTAAAAGTATAATAATGGCCGTCAATTAGAAAATATGAACACACACAGTATGAACGAAATAAGTTAAAGCCAAGTCAGGTTTGTGTGTAGTATATGTGTACCAAGTTTCATGAAGTTCGGAAAAATATTTTCTAAGATATGTATTACTATGGTAAAATATATAAAAATTACGGCCATTTTAAAAACATGAACATAGTATGATTAATATAGGCAAAATTAAAGTCATCTTTGTATGTAGTAAGTCTAGAAGTGTACCAATTCTATGACATTTTAAAAGAATATTACCTCAGATATGTCACACTGAGCTAAAAATATAAAATATTGACGCTGTTCTGAAACTGTGTGTACTGTTTGAGCAAAATGCATAAAAGTGAATTAATCTTACTATGTGCTCTATGTGTACCGAGATTGACGAAAGTCTACAATACTGTTGCTTAGATATCTAGCTTTATCAAAGATGTTAAAATGGCCGCCATTATGAAAATATGAAAAGGGCATAAACAAAATGTGCAAAAGTCAAGTCAGGTTACTTAAGTTCTATATGAGTACAAAGTTTAATGAAATTCGATCCTTTGGTTTAAAAGTTTTTAGGGGACACGCACACACGCACACGCACACACCAACACACACACATCTACACAGAGTCACACACAGGCAATAAGGTGATCTGTAAAGCCTACTTTTTACTTCGGAAAGTTAGTTAACAGTTTTATTTAAAAGATCCGCCTCCCTTTATTCTACGCTCGCTCATGAACTGCAAAAATAAATCGGAAACACAAACATAACAGAAATTAATACAAACACATGATGGCAGTCGATGTTACAGTAACACCGATCTGATTGTTACAACCGACAGACAAAAGAACACACTTTCAAAAACACCATCCGTTATAAGAGTTCATGGTCCAGAAATTACTGGCGACAGTTTCTTAAGCCAAGGACTTTCCTTAGAAGTCATCTGCAAACCAGTTTAACTGTAATGTTTTGTTGTTTTCTTAACTCTCCGCATTTCTGCAAACCAGTTTGGTGAGCAACACAACTAACAGCTCATGTACGCCAAGCGACACAGAACAATCTTTGCAGCTTCCAGGTCTGTTTACTCTTTTAACCGGTCTCAATATATCAGTTGTGTTGCGTAAATTAAAAAGAAAATGAATAAAATAAAAAAAACTGTATACGTTGTTGATGGACACCTCCAAACATTTATTATTACCAATCCATTTATCGACATGGCCTTCAATACGTATTACAAGGAACATTACAGATAACATTACTATTAAATTGTATTGTGAATACGAACACTATTGTGTCTATGTATGTATGTGCTTGCGTTACTTTCTTTGTAAATCACAAAATTTTGTTTTTCTGAGGGAAAGATCTATAATTATGTGTTACTTAAATTACAGGCTAAAATATTTAATGAACGTATTGTTTTGGGAAATGTATTGTGAACAGCGTATGTCTGAACAAGTGAAATTATAATTTGTACATTTGATAATTCTTTTTTTTTTTTGTCGTTGGCATAAGGAGAGCTGGTCGCCAAATCAAATTTCTGTGTATTGTGTCGTAACTTTTTTTTTTCCGGTAAACTTGTGAACGTTACCATATCTAGTTAGTCCCTTCTTACGCTCCACACATATCTAACTTATCTTCGTAGTACTGTTCTGGCCTGAATATTATGGATGCATTGTAAAATCGTTGACGTAATATTTATTAAATATAAAATAACATATAGATGTGGTGCGCAACAGGGAACTTACAACATTTTATCACTTACAAGTTCGTCTTCAATTTAGCCCAGCATTTACGAGGTTATACAGTAATTTCTGAACATCCTGTGGGTATGTGTATATGTTTATTTATATTTACATACTATAACAACTGGTTTGTCAAGTTTTTTATGCTGCAACATACGTTCCCGCCGTCCGCAACTTGTTTCAAAAGTAAGAGTCCTGCCGACCTCGGGGCGTTGTCGCGAACAAGGATAGGAACACAAAGTTTGATTTCATTTTCGTGACATCACTTTCGGACAGTTTCTACACTCAGAAGTTCAGAATTTCTCTACAAGATAAAAAATCCAGGAAATCATTTATGAGTCTATCGAAGACTTCTTGAGAAACGCTCACAATTTTCAAGGTATTTAAAAAAACGGCAGTCCTATCGATATTGCCATGTTTGCAGCATCTGAATTAACCAACAAGTCACTGTTGGCATTCATCAAGTTTCGACAGGAACTGCGCCATATCGAAAATAATTTTACATATATGTCCCTAATGTACTGCAATATGTGACATACGCTATTCCAATATTATGTCGTCCCAGAAATATTAGTATGAGACAAAGAATTTGTTTGGTTGTAAATATACATCCATTAATCAAAACAACAGAACATGAAATATCCCATAAGGAATTAGTCAACACCAAATAAAGGAAAATTAAGTAAACATCCAAGACGGAAAGTCGACAGACAAAACAAGATAATATGAAAAACTAAGGACACCGCATTTAAGACAGCACATACAATACATGGACGAAGACAATAATGGACACAAGAAAAGATAACAACGACGTCACAGAAAATAGACTAGACGACACGATGATGAAGACACAAGGGACAATAGACTATAAAACCCATTTTAAGGTTCGCGGCCAATCAGGAGAGATCTCGGCTGCCATTGGTAGCGTTAGGAGTAGAGTTCCAGATTATAAATACTACCCAATATTTCTAGTTTTGACATTTACTTCACCTGAAGACGGGAGCAGATATCAGCTCCCTAAACGTCGTGAAAAGTTCATCTTAACAAATATCTGTCTCTTTTTTTTTTTTTGTGTTTTGTTCGTTTTTGCTTTGTCTAATACTAATATTTCTATATTTCTGGGACGCAATAATATTCCAAAGGCATATGTATGTCCACAACAATGCAAGAACCTTATTCTATCCCATTGCATGAAATATTCAAATATATATACATGTATGTGCCGTGCTCTCGCTAAGGTATTTAAGGGCCTCGCCTACCACGTGTTCAAAATACGTTGCAGTGTTATCTTAAATACGTTTTCATCACAAAACTATAAAACTATTACACGTGTGCCCATTCTGTCAATATACGAAAAGAAAAACACTTCAAACGATGACGGAAAGGGAGTTTCAAAAAATCACGTCAATTATAAAAATACTTTCGGAGCCCCTCAAAATGAATAAAACCAGTTTTTCCAACGTTTTATACCTGAAAAATTACTCACGGTATTCGTATTTGCTTAAAAATTTCCCGCCGATAAAAATATGGGGTCTGAAAATAGAACTTGAGCAGGGCTTTTTCGAGTTTATCCCGAACAACTTATAATCTTCATGATTAGTGATTGGCTATTTTAACTCTCACGTATATCATCACACACGTATTGTGTCACACTAGCATTATTCTGATTGGTATAGTCGAATGAGACACGTGTCTGAACAAAGACACGCTGCCAATAACCATGAAGCAAAGCTGCTGATGTGCACCCAAGTTATTGAAACAAAATTGAACAAAGCAATTTTAGCAAAAAATAAATAAATCAGTTTCCCTACAAATATCTCAAACGTAGTCTAATATTTCCATTAAGGTGTTACTAGGCATGTGTTACAGACATTTTAGCATTGATCCACTATAAATGCGTATAGACAATTTCAATAATTACTATTTCTATGATGTTCCAAACTCTCCATAAACGCTAATTATTTCTGAGTTACACTGAGGTGTTAGCTTTCTTACATATTTGATGTCTTTCATTGCAGAAATCACAGTGATTGAGTCACTCAGGTACCGTTTTAGTATAACAGTTCTCTTTATTATTGGTTGTGAGTAAAGTCAAGCCGATTATAGAAATTGCTAATCAGGAAATATATTTTAAACGGTACGTAGTTTAGGTCTCTCAGACAAACCTTGGAATTATATCACTATAATTATACTACTTGGACCTCTGCTGCACCTTAATTTTCTTGTTCGTTCACTCAATTTTCTGTCTGGAGGTCAACCAAAGCGCGATATTGTTAAACTCATTCGACAGGCATCGCAACTGTAGGTTACCGTAATCACTAAGGCAGTTTCTTTTCTGAAGCATTTTGCAATTGTAAGTATTTAAGTTGAAATTTTTCGAAAAATTTTGTTAGTTACAAATCGAACGTTACAAACATTAAAACCTTGCTCTCTAGTTTCTACTTTTTTTTAGCGATTGTAATTTTTTACCATCGAGTATTATTACACAATGTTTTTACGCGTAAACGAAAGCTGATGTCAAAAGTCTGTCCGGCAGTTTTGTTTTAAATCGTATTCTCCACGTTGGTTGATTTCTCAAGGCAGTAAATACTATAGTTTATATAATTATGTAACTAACAAAATTCTTGTTAATTGATTTTTTTGTCGAAACCGTACAGTTTAATGATTTGAAAAGTTACCAATCCCGGCACAAAATATTTTAAACAAAACGGATAGTTAAAAATTTTAAGTAACCCCGTCAAAAAAAAACTCAAAAAAGTAAAAAAATGCAATTCCTCTTTTGGTTATTTAACTTCATTAAAAGTACCTATTTATGTTTCGATGTTAATATTTTGAATTTCGAGTGCGGTAAAATCATGCTGACAATAAAATTCCTTTGTACTTAAAAAATCTGAAATGGTGACAATGTACTTCATTTATGGCAAATTTTAAAAAAGACAGAAAGATTTTGTTGAGTGTTCTTAAATATTATAGCATATTGCACCATAATATCTCGTTTCAGTGTAAATTATCTTATTCGGATAAGTTAGGCGTTTTTTGTTATTCCTATGTTCCCTAATTTGCAAATTCTGACTTTGGCATGCCGCTATGGGAAAACTATGAGACCGAAAAAAATGTTACAGTTGGGAAATATAGTCACATGTAAAGTCTATAACACGAATACATTGTCATGAAAATATAAAATTATGAATTCTTGGCAAGTGAACGCCCTTAAATGTGTCGCTCAGTGTAATGGTATTAGGTGTTGTGGTGCGGCTACCCTCATGAGCTAGCTGCGAGGTATATATGGATGGTTCAGAGCACAAGTATACCTAGTTCATTTTCAGTAACTTCCTCGTTATGTGTGTAATGCATGTTGGATGTAAGTATGATCAGTATTTAACTATATATATCTCATATATAATTGTGACATTATACATTATCAGTTTTGGTCCTCTGAAATTGTTTATGCGCAAAACAATCAAAGCTTGTGTTGATCATTACTAAAATTAATGGACTTGGTATAGTTGTACTCTGAACCCTCCATATTATACATGTGTTGTAACGTGTATTGTACTGTACATCTACGCCTGAGAGGCTGGCGAGTACACGAGGAAGTAAACATGTACAGCTCAGAACACAGGAAGCTTACCTTTAACAACTTCGCCACACACCACTTATTTCTTATGAGGTATATAATGATTTCATTAAAAAAAAGGCGTAAGCTAAGAACATATGTCTGTGTGTATATATATATATATATATATATATATATATATATATATATATATATATACACATATACATATACACAGTGTAATGACCCACGCGACAATGGCCTTGAAAGCCAAGCAAAACGAAACATAGCTGCGAAGGTCTCTCCATCTTCTGACTGGTACTGTGACACGTTTGACTTGGCGATGTGAAAGATGACACTCAGTATGGAAGAGTGTCTGTAACTATAGTTCTTCATTAGGCTAGTTACGTATTTCTTGGAAGATTTGATAAAATAAGACATTTTTATGACTATTTTGATATTAATAAATAATTTTAGATAATATTATTTTGTATGTAATACTACTGTAATTATAAATATTTATTGGTAAAGACTAAACACCTCGTATGTCATTTATCGTAATATAATTCAGAATCGTTAATATTTTGAGTAACAGTAAGAAATTATTTTTCTGATAACATTACGCTGTATTGAGCTCTGTTATAAAAACTTGAAACTTGTATTTTTTGTCAAATTGTTATTTTACATTATTTTTTCCTTTCATCCTCTTGAAAACTTACTAGTTTTGATACACCGGGTGTTCCATCTTCAAAGACGTAACACGCAAGGGCGTCATTCCTCTTAAAGTTGCTCCCGAGAGTAAGAATTGAGACTGATAGAAGAGACTTCAGACAACACTTAACGTTTAGGCCTTAAGCTGTGACTTGAGTAAGGAGCAGAGCTGGAATGCAGAGGTGAGAGAAACAGGAGATTCCAGAGAAAACCCGCCGACCAACGGCATCCTCCGGAACGATTCTCACATGCGGAAATCCCGGGACGAATCCCGCCGGGAATCGAACCCAGATCTCATTGGTGGGAGGCGAGTGTCGTTGTTTCTGCGCCAACCACGGCTCCAATAAAACTTGAGGGCCTCACTTTTAATAGACGGTGTAGTGAGTGAAAGAAATCGCCCTTATTGTCTGCCCGTAGGAAGACTCGAAGCACGATCTTTGATTTCCAACTATACTGAATTACAAATTGTGGTATTATTACACTTATGAAAACAGCAAGCTGTATGCAACATAAAAGTAAGCTATGAATATTTATTTATATTATTTATTATATATTCCATCAGAAAATGTGCACAACATTTATGGTTAATTCGTCGACTGTTGCATAGACCACAAGTAATTGTTAATTCATGATAGAAAAAACAAAATAGAGCAGTCTTAAACAGGACATAAGTCATTGCCAACTTTGGGAGAAACTATTTTCCTTAAGAGACACAAACTCAACATCTCAAATTTTTACATCATGATTAAATTCACAGAAGTTCGGCGTTACGAATGGCTGGCTAGAATATCTGACAAATGTGTCTGATCGCAAAGTAGGCGAAAAGTGTTTCATAATGTTGTATTTTTTATTGACTTTCAAGTACGTGTAGAGTCCATGCTGTGCATTGTGTGTTAAGTTAAGCACCGCGATGTCTTGTTAACCCATTGTTAGAGACCACGAATTTTAGTGAAAACAATTCTGCGACACTTTGTTTCAATACCTAATGTGCACGTATGCAGCCTTGCTTCATGGTTAGTGATTGGTTGTTTTTTAACTATCAGCGTCTTGGGGATCCCTAATCACAGACGTGTGGTGTCGCAGTAACCTTGTTCCTGTTGGCACAGTCAAATGAGCCACGTCTGTGCAATAATACATTCTGCCAATAATCAAGCAGCGGACCTGCAGATGTGCACGTAAGGCATTGAAACAAACTGTTGCAGAATTCTTTTCACCAAAAATCGTGTGCTCTAGCCATAATACATTCTGCCAATAACCATGAAGCACAGCTGCAGGTGTGTACATAAGGCATCGAAACGAACTGTTGCAGAATTCTTTTCACCAATAACCTTGGCCACTACCCATTCAGGTAAGAATTACTAAACAATTTAACGCTTAATATCAGACCTGAAGAAAGGTATCAAATTTCAGGAAGAAATACATTCTAGGAACAGCGATTCATAAAACTTGCACCAGGTGATCTTATCGACACGTTGACCAATCGACTACAAAAACAACTTGACGTCCCTGAGAGTAAAGAAACGTGCTTCCTAGCAGGAAGACCAACAGACCGTACAAAATTCCCAGTCAATGTGTAACCGCAGTATTTTAATTATTAGTTCTGAAGCTGGTTTAGGCATTATCAACAGAAATTCTATTTTAAGGCGACTTTCCCTTATTAACAGGACTCTAAATTACATAGACTGAATATATAGCGGATTGAAATGACTCGCGTGCTTCTTAATTTTGTTGTAGGCCAGTCACGATCAACTTGAGCTCTTTTAATACCTTTTGAACAAGTTCTTATTATTTCTAATAATTATATGACGTTTTGAAAGTGTCGTTCATTTTCTTCTTAGGTCCACTTGCAACCTTTCACCGATCTTTTTCGTTCCTAAATACGTGTTTTTTTAGTTACTTCTCTAAAGCTGTTCTATTACAAATTGGGTGTGTATTATTCAAATATTTTCCAATTTAATTGAACCATACACGTTTAGACTCTCTTTATTAAGTCTGTTGCTATCCACTCGGTATACGTAACCGTAAAGCTACAGTCTTCCTTTTCTCATCACGTCAGGGATTTCTCATGTGTTTTCAGATTGAGCTTCTTGTTTAATCTTAGTTTGTATTCAACATAAATATTTTAATTACGTCCTAGTATTTCCATCAGAACTCATCTTTCAACGTTCTCCAGTTTATCCAGTTCTCTATAGCCTATTAATCTAAGTGTTTCTACTGCATACAATGCTTCAAGCTGACTGGTGACGGCTCAGTTTTGTGTTCCATAACAAAGACATTTTTCTGTATGTGTTTAATCTATATATATAAAAATGAAAGGTGACTGATTGACTGACTGACTGACTGACTGACATATCAAACTGCAACTGAAACCACTGGACCTAGAATCGTGAAATTTTTTGTGGGGGTTCCCTTCAGGTCGTAGGCGAGCACTAAGAAGGGATTTTTCGAAATTCGACCTCTAAAGGGGTGAAAAGGGGTGAAATGTGTTTCCGAAGAAACGTCGATAGAGCTCGAACCCGACGGCCTATCATCGTGATTTTTACTTTAATAGGACACTTGTAAAAATGCATATTAGCCAATTTAAGGATTTTTCGAAGTTCAACTTTTAAGGGGCTGATAAGACGTTAAATGTGTTTCCAATCAACTATCGATATCTATCGAA